>JANHZT010001510.1:126956-142633 GCA_032468215.1 Stegonotus admiraltiensis | reverse complement strand
GCATGCTCTGGGGGGAGGGACAGAGCACAGCCTGAGGAACAAACCTCTTTGGGATGGTCTGGGGGGGAATCTCCCCGCAGCTTCGGGGAACAAGACGGGTGCCACGATTTGCGGCTGGTTACCCCTCTGGCCGCCCAGTGGGCAGCTCAGGGCAGACAGTGGTCGCGATGACTTCACTCCCCAGCAATGTGAGGATCCACCACTGCCTGAGCCCTTTCTGTACCCAGGAACCAAGCCGAGCTGAATGGGAGCCCCTAAAGGGAAATGTTCCTCCTTTCCAGCCATTGCTTCCCGGATTCCCCAATGCAATTCTCAAGAGCCGCGCTTCAGGTGGTGGCCAGTTCCCCTGCAATGTGTAGCGGGGAACTGGGAACTGTTTTGGATTCAGGGAGGGGATTGTAACACTGCCGCCTGAAAGTGCTTTTCTGCACATTTCAGAGCCGCGTGCCCCTGTCCTCCTCCTCAGCAGACTCAACTTCTCTTTCCTCCTGGCCAGATCTGCTGCCTGAAATGCGATGCACTTTTTTTTGTCTCTGCACACCCCATGTTTGGAATCGGGAAGGGGATCGTGGGTCTGCCGCCGGAAAACACTTTCCTTTGGAATCCTGATGCTGGAAAGGAGGAACGTTTCCCTTTAGGAGCTCCCGTTCAGCTCAGCTTGGCTCCTGGGTGCAGAGAGGGCTTAGGCAGCAGTGGCGGCAGCTCCTCACATTGCTGGGGAGTGAAGTCATTGCGACCATTGTCTGCCCTAAGCTGCCTGCTGGCCAAAGGGGTGACCAGCCGCAAATCGTGGCACCCGCCTTGTTCCTCGAAGCTGCCAGGCAGATTCCTCCCTAGACCGTTCCAAAGAGGTTCGTTCCTCAGGCTGTGCCCTGGCCCAGATCCCCGCCGCCTGGAACTGCCTGAAAATGTCCAAAGGATTGGGGCCTGTGGGTGGGCGGAGCTACATTCGGTGTATAAGATGCACCCAGATTTTCACCCCCTTTTGGGGGGTAAAAAGGTGCGTCTTATACTCCGAAAAATACGGTAGTTCAAAAGGGACTGCATTTTTTCTATGACCAATGTACATGTCACTGCAATTAACATATGAAAAGCAAAGCCTCTGGCCAATGGTATCATTTTTAGATTCTTGACTTGATTGAGAATTGAAAATTGCTTTTTTCATTCAGCTAGGCTTAGTTTTATTTGATCATTGTTTTGAAACTATTTGATGACTTCATTTAAGCTTTTGAATAGGTGAATAGGTAGCAGTGTTACGTTAGAAAATTTAATGCGGAATAGAGAATTGTTATGCAGGAGAAAAACTTTAGATATATATAAATGCATATATATTGTCAATTTATCACTTCTTGGAATCTGTAGAGATTAATAGTAATAAATCTTTTCTAATACTACAATCTACATTAAATTGAATTTACTTTGCATGTTTGAATTTTTGTTTTAAATGAAGCTTGAAGCTTATGAGGAATGTAGCATTCCATAGTTTTGCTCTTTCATAGAAATAGCAGGCAAAATGGTATTTTGGAAAGTGTAAGAATACAGAATAACAGAGTTGGAAGACCTTCAATGAATTCTACTCAAACCCCATGCTCAAGAGCGCAGGGAGCCAAAAAGGCATACATTCGGGAGATAGGCAGATTGAGAGTATTGAAACCCCATGCAGGCAGGTAGCCAAGTTTCTAATTTTTATCATGTGACCACAGGGACACTGCAATGCTGTAACTTTGGAAATCAGTCATAAGTACTATTTGTTCAGTGCTGCCATAATTGAACAGTTGCTGAACAAATTGTCATAAGTTGAGAAGTACCTGTATAGAGTTTACCTTAAACATTTTCTATCTTAGTTCACTATTATTAACTCATCAGAATTAAATTAAATTAATTTAAATTAATTTAAAATTGGGGTGACCAATCTTCACGATCCTTGGGCCTAATTCCAAGCAAAAACTACTAGATAACCAATCAAATATGGAGGCAAGGAGTAAAGAGAAAGAAAAAAACTTCAGATGCAAAGTAGGAGATGTAGAAACATACCTAGGATCACCCACAAAGAACTTAAATGCCTAAACAATAACGCTCAAAGTTTAGGGAACAAACAGGGTGGACTTCAAATTCTAGTCCAAGAGGGCAAATATGATATAGTTATAGAAACTTGGTGGAATGAAACTGACTGGAATGTACTGATAGAAGGACACAAACTATTCAAAAGAAACAGACTTCACAAAAGAGGAGGTAGACTTGCATTGTATATTAGAGATTTCCTCTCTATAGAGATACACTTAATAAATGTTGAAAACCTTTTTGAATACACATGGATCAACACAAAAGGAAAAAGAATGACATTGCCATAGATGCATACTACAGGCCACTCAATGAAGCAGAAGAAATAGATGAACTTTTTGCTAATCAGTTAACCAACAAGGATCTAAAAATGATGCGGTTGCCAGAGGCTTTGCTTTTCACGTTTTAGACTTAGGCTTTAAAAGAGCTAATTTTAACAAACTCAGACAGAGCTTAGGAACGAATCCATGGATGAAAATCATAAAGGGGAGATCAACTCAAGAAGCTTTGGAAACTCTGAAAAATATGATTATAAAAGCCTAGTACACTTCAATACCACTGGGGGAAAAAAAGAAAACAAAAAAAATCAGCATGGTTAATAAAAAACTTTTGATAAAGGCGATAAGTATAAAAAATGGAAAGTGGCACACTTGACGAAGTCAGAATATCATCAAGTAGCCAGAACCTACAAAGATGAAGTTAGGAAAGCTAAGTCTTTGAACGAAGTAAGACTTGCAACAGATATCAAAAACAATTTAAAAAGTTTCTTTCAAAACATAAAAACAAAACAAAATAAAAGTCAATGAAATAATCTGTCCACTAATGGGAAAAGATGGCAAGAAAAGCAATAGAGAGAAAGCAGAACTACTTAATTCAAACTTTGCATCTGTCTTCATGCAAAAAGGAAACACAACTCTACTTATCAAAAACAGAATGTAAATGATAGGTTAGGAATGCAAATTAAAATGTGCAAAAATAAGGTAAGAAAATACCTGTCATCTCTAGACAGATTCAAATCACTCTGTCCTGATGGACTACATCCCAGAGTTCTGAAGGAACTAACGGATGTGATTTGAGAACATATCTCAAAGTTCTTGGAGTACCAGGGAACTATCTGAGGATGGAGAAGAGCTGTTGTGGTCCCCATCTTAAAAAAAAAAGTGGGGGGGGGGAACGATCTAGGAAATTACAGACCAATCAGCCTGATATCAAAACCTGGAAAGATCTTGGAAAAAATAATCAAGCAACAAATCTGTGAAAATCTAGAATCAAACAAAGTTAAACCTACTTCTTGGCAAGCTAGAAAAATGTGGGATAGACCACAGCACCACCAGGGGGCTGACAAATTGTACTGAACGTGTAGTCTGCAATGGAACTACATCTACATGGAGGGAAGTAAGCAGCAGGGTGCCCCAAGATTCCGTTTTAGGCCCAGTATGCTTCAATATTTTCATAAATGATCTAGATCAATAGAAGGGGAAGTCATATGATTTTTAGATAACACCAATTCCTATCAGGAATAATCAACATCCAGGAGACAAACTCAAGATCCAAAAAGGCTTTGACTGATTTGAACACTGGGCCCTCTCTAACAAAATGAAATCCAGTGTTGATAAAAAATAAGGTTTTATACTTAGGCAAGAAAAAACAACTGTATAGGTATAGACTAGGCAAAACTTAGCTTAATGCCAATACTGTGAGAGGGATCTTGGAGTCCTAGTGGACAGTCATTTAAAAAATAGGATTTAAGTATTTGTTCACTAGAGCCAATAGCAGCCAAAACTAATGTAATCCTGGAATGTATTAATAGAGGGATAGAATCAAGATCTCATGAAATTCTAGCTTTACAAAGCTTTAGTAAGACTACACTTGGAATACTGCATCCAGTTCTGGTCATTACAATATAAAAAGATGTTGAGACTCTGGAAAGAGTGCAGAGAAGAGAAACTAGAATGATTAGGGGGCTGGAGGATAAAACATGAATGGTTTCAGGAATTGGGTATGCCTAGTCTAATGAAAAGAAGGATTAGGGGATAGCAGTTTTCCAATATTTGAGGGGCTCCTACAATGATGAGGGGGAACTTATTTTCCAAAGCAACAAAAGGCAAGACAAGAAACAACAAATGGAAACTAACCAAGGAGAGAAGCAACCTAGAACTAAGGAGAAAATTCCTAATGGTTAGAGCAAGGGTTGGCAACCTGTGGCTCTGGAGCCGCATGTGACTCTTTCATCCCTCTGCTGTGGCTCCCTGTTGCCAGTTGGCTCCACAATAGATAGGGCTTTCGGTTAGGATAGATAGAGGAAGACTGTGCTAGGAGGAGACTCTATGTTGGGGGAACAGGACTTCCAGAATTGAACGGGGGGCTTCCAGTTAGGGCCTTTGTGGCTCTTCGAGTATTTTGTGGCATAAGGCAGTGTTGGCAAACCTTTTCGGCACCGAGTGCTGAAATGGGAGAACGGGCAGGCGGGGAAGTACCAGAACCGGAAGAGCAGCTCCCACGCTTGGGAGTGCTGGAAACCGGAAGAGCAATTCCCCAGCATGCATGTGGTTTCTGGCATGCGCATGTGCGCCAGTCACCTGGTCTTACAGTTTCCAGCACTTCTATGTACACGAAGACCAGCTGGCCGGTGCGCATGCATGCTCAGGAAATCAGAACATGTGCGCCGGGGAGCTGCTCTTCCAGTTTCTGGCACTTCTGCATGCACAAAAACCAGCTGGAGTGCTGGAACCTGGAAGAGCAACAGGCAATGGCTGGTGTACCCAGAGAGATGGCTCTGCACACCACTTCCGATACACGTGCCAGAGGTTCGTCATCACTGGTATAGGGTCTCATGCTTGAATAGGGATTGGATTAGAAGGTCCCTTCCAAGTTCCCTTCCAACTCTATTACTCTAAGCTCTTACATTCTATTTGTTTCAGAGTTTTAAATTCATTGAAAAAAACTTGCCTGTTTTAAACTTTTTCATCAAACAATGAGCCTTCATCTCAATAATCTATTTATAGCCTACTAAGGGTATCATGTCTGTTTGTTTGTAACTTGCAGTTGGATAAAACAGTACATCATAGGGCAACAGTTTTTAAATAAACTGTTGGCTAACTTACAGAAAGTGTCCAAAATGCAGGACCCATGGGATTGACAATGATGTGGTTGTTTGAGTGCAGCCATGCTACTTCACTGCCAGTCATCTCTGTTCATATGTTGATCATTTCCAGTGCTTCCTATCAGGTTCCTATAAGAAAGAAAGTCAATGGGGAAGCCAATAGGAAGTGGGAAATTGCTCCTGCTTTCTGTTTCTCTATTCTGTTTTTCTATTAAGATGAGAAAATATCTCTGAATATTGGGTCATGGGTTGTCTAGCACAATGGTCCCCAACCTTTCTGGATCCATGGACCGGCAGCAGTGGTGGAGGAGAAGAGATGGTTGTGTGTACACGCACACCTCTTAACATATGCCGGGTCCCAATGGGCCATAGCCCACTACTGGGCCACGGACCAGGGGTTCAGTAATTTAGCGTATTACTAAAATCCTAGTGCTTGTTTCATTGTTTTTAACCCTCATTTGAGTGAAATGGTACACCGCAGGATACTAATTTTTTAAATAATATAACTGCAAGGAGCAGCTGTCCTGAATACATGTGGACAATCTCATGATCTCTTCTTTCTCTGGAGAGATTTCACTGGCTAAGCTTCACCTTTTGTCTGCCAATCTCTGTGGAAGTGCGTGCCAGCTCCTTCTGGAACATCTAGCTTGCCATGTACACACACACACACACACACACACACACGAATCTAGGATATTCTCATGTTCATATATTCAAGAAAGAAGTATACCTGCTAAAAACATTTAACATATCCTATCTAAACAATTTAATTATAAAGGTGAAGTGATAAAAGCCATACTTACAGCCAGATTTTCCAGTTCACTTATTAGAAGCATGTGCTTTAAAACATATATGCTTAAAGTCCCAATGACTATATGTACCTACCTGAACAGCTCCAGAAAGTAGTCTAGATATCTTGACTGATAAAGTTCAGCAAGTAGTTATAGGGAGTAAATCATCTTCTGAAGCTGCATCTGAAATGTGAAATGTTCTGCCATTTTGGTATCAGATACAAAAATATTTTTTTTTTCAGATATGATGTTTTATTAAATATTAGGACTTTGTATGCTTTATTGGTTAATTTATCTGTTTTAAATCTTTAATTATTACTGTAATTTGCCCTTGCAGCATGATTGTAAATGGATGAATGAAGATCAAAAAACTGTTTTTCTAGCTGCCTCAAAATTATTATTCTAGTGTATACCTGCCAAGATTGATTAATATTGTGGTATAGAACACATTTTATATTCTATACTAAATTGCAATACCAGCACATTTATTGTAATTATTGTTGTAATTATTTTTATATTTTTAGCTGTAAGACAAAAATGTATCCTGATAATCTTCCTACAACAAGTGTTGTAATTGTTTTTCATAATGAAGCTTGGAGTACTCTCTTGAGAACTGTTCATAGTGTAATAAACAGATCACCAAGACATATGCTGGAAGAAATTATCCTGGTAGATGATGCTAGTGAAAGAGGTAAGAATTTATCATTCATTGCATTAGTTGGACATACTTTCTAGATTCAGACTTCTCTTTCAGAATAAATTTGTATCTGGAAGAATGTTTGAAATCTTCCTTGATTTTGGTGGTTGTGAAGGAAGGTTCCAGGTCTGCCGCTGGTTTGTGCTACATTTGTATCGGGGCAGATTGAAGACTAAATTTATTTCCAGAATTGATCATAGTGTAATATATTATCCATGCTTGCCTGCACTAAGAAAAAAAAAATCAATCATGCTGTTTCTCTTCTTTCAGTTAAATTTTATTGTAAGATTCTTTTTTCTAAATTGCTAAAAACTTTTGAGATTGCCAGTTTTCATAAGATTCTGATTTTTTTCATCTGGACTCTAGAGTTCAGTACTGAAACATACTCAATTGCACTTGTCAATTATCTTTGGAGGGCTCAGGATGGGGATGCTGTATCCATCCTGGCCCTACTGGATCTCTCAGTGACTTTTGACTACAATATTTTGATGGATCAGCTCTGGGAACTGAGGACAGGAGTTCTGTTTTGAAGTGATTTTCCTTTCTTTGTGGCTGGTACCAGTAAGTGCTGGTGGAAGAAGAGTGGTCCAGTCCTAGGCACCTATTATGTGGGTGCCTTAGGGCTCAAGTCGTTGTGCTACTTATAGTAACATCAATATGAAGCTGCTGGAGAGGTCATCAGCCAGCACGGGGTTCAATGTCATCAGCATAATGGAGTGGTTGCGATCTCCCCACCCCACCCACTCCACCAGATCAGGAGTGTTGACATCTGTGACTTTGGGTGAGGTAACACTTTCCCAGAGATGTCCCAAAGATGCTTTTTTCAAGAGGCAACTGGACTTTCTGGTTTTTTCTTTGAAGACATTTCACTTCTCATCCAAGAAGCTTCTTCAGCTCTGAAGAATGAATGGATGAGAAGCTAAACGTCTTCAAAGAAGAACCAGAAAGGCCAGTTGCCTCTTGAAAAAATCACCTTTGGGATAACCATGACATGGATGACTGAGAATCTCCATAAAAGTTACATATTTTATACCAGGAAGTTAATTCTCTGTTAATGAAATCCCACAGTTAATTGTTTTTATGCAACAATAAAGAGTGCAATTCAAGGTACTGGTTATCAACTTTTAAGTTGTATACGGCACAGGGCTACATTACTTGCAGGTCCATCTCTCCCTATGAGTATCTGTCCATCCTAGTAGGTTAGATAGGTTTGGTGTATTCCATGTCCCTTTCCTTAAATGTTGCCATCTGATAGAATCGCGGAGGTGTGTCTTGGATGAGTTTTTCAATCCTTTGGAACAGAATCAAAGAGATTCCTATCTTTTTAGCTTTCCATAGGCCTGTGAAAACCTGGCTATTCTGTCCTATTGTCTACGATAGGGGTTGATCTGTGTTAATATTTAATCTGGCACCTTGGGGGGGAAGCATACCTTTGTTTTTAACTACATTTTATAGATAATTGTGAGCCACCTATAGTCATTGTATGAAATAGGCCACCATGTAAGTCTTGTAAGTAAATAAATAAATGTGGGTAGATGGTCTACCTGCAGTAACATTGCATCTTTGGACTGCTGAAATATCTATGGACAGGAGCAGTCTACAAAATTGCTGTGGAATGTTGTAGCAGTCCATTGAGTGTATCACAGTATATTAGTGTAGTTGGATGGAGATAGATGAAGTTGGGTTGTATTGAAGTGAAGGCTGAATATGTTTGGAAGCTGAGGGTGGAGACTTGGGGATGGTAGAGCTATTTGTTTGGATGCCTTCTAGTTCTCATATTGATTGCTGATGCCAGGTGACCAAATCTTCAATGCACCTGTATCCAGTTGCTTCTATTAAATTCCAGATCAGATTATATAATAAATTTATTACATTTATCAAAGTATGAAATGAAAATGAAAATAGTATGAAAATGGGAAAGAGGAAGGGGGAAAGAAAGAAGTATAAGTAAAGGAGGGGTAAGAAAAGCATTGATATCCAATTCCTTTTAGTGCAGTAGAATAAGATAATAACAAATAGCCTCAAGTTTTTACTTTTACATACTTAACATGTACTATCCATTTCTATAACAACAAATATATCTAAACAGCATAACCCAAAGTCAAAGGTTCATTTTTTCCTGCCTCAAGCACAAAATATAGAAATAGTTTTCAAGTGGAAATAAAGTTGGATGTATTCTTTTCTTTGATCAGAGCAGTTAATTTAGCCATCTCTGTTATTCTGTCGTTTTTACCAGCTATTCACTCGTTGCAGAAATTAGACTATCTTTCCATTTTTGTGCATAAAGGATTGTTGCTGCTATCAACATATACAGTATAATAGCAAGGTTTCAGATTTTTTTCTAGTTCTTTGTCCATTCTTATCCCAAAGAATAGTCTTTGGTTTGATTTTTATATTAACTTAAGAATTGTCTGTATTAAAATATGAATCATACCCCAATATTTCTTTCCTCTATCACAAGTCCACCAAAGATAGTAAAAAGTTCCTTGTTTGCATTTACATTTCCAACATACTGTAGGAGATGACCAGCCTGAGCTCAAGGGAAGGGTTAAGTGCATCATCAGTTTGGAATCTTTTCACACCTACAAAAGATCTAAGTCTAGCCCTTCTTGAATTCTACTGACCCTTATCTATCACCAATTTGACCTGTTAGTTCAGAATTTTGTAGAAAACTAACATGAATTAAAGTTGTACTCCTTTGAATAACCTTGGTTTCTGATTTCTTGTGCTTGACACATCCATTTGAAATATCTTTTTACATCTTTGACCATTTATTGGGTGTTAAATACCAATTGTACATCATTTTATTAAAATTATCCATTAAATTATAATATAAATTTTGAATCCTTCATCCATTTTTCCATTGTTCAAGCATTATTACAGGGGTGTCAAACTCAATTTCATTGAGGGCTGCATCAGGTTGTGTTTGACTTTGGGAGGCTGAGGTGGGTGTGGCTGGGTGGCCCGAGCACTCTGCCAGAAAAAACAGGCTCCCGAGCTCCGTTTTCAGCTGCCATGGCATCCTGCAACCCTCTGCCAGTGAAAACAGAACTCAGGAGGGCCGTACCAAGCCCCTTCCAAGCTCTGTTTTAGCTGGCAGAGGCATTGCGGGCTGGTATTTCGCTGTTTCTAGATCTAAGCATCCTGCGGGCTGGATCCGGCCCCTGGGTCTTGAGTTTGACATCCCTGCTATGCAATGCATATGCATATGCATATGCATATGCATATGCATATTATATTGCATTGCATTGCATTGCATTGCATTGCATTGCATTGCATTGCATCCAAAATCCTTTGTATATTAAATTATACAATGCTTTGTATGTTCCTTCTCCAAATTCAATTTCAATAACAATTTATAAACCTTGCCAATAGCTATTGAATGTTAGATCAGTATGTTTCCTTATTCATTCTTTGATAATGATTTAATCATGAATGAGTCTGCTAACCTCCATGTATAACAAGATCTATGTAGGCCTGGAGAACAGTGTTCAGTTGCTTTTCAAGTTTGGCATCAGCTATGAACCAAGGAGAAATGAAGATTATTGTCTTTTGGAATGCTTTGATGGATTTTAGAAACTCTGTCCCACAGATAATCAAATGTGAAATGTGATTGAAGTTGTACTCTATGGAATAATTGGTTTATTAGTGTTCTGCTTGAGCTGCTAGACTTGATAACCAAATCAGCAAAAAAATCCCTGAGGCTGCTGATTTTTATGGATTTCAGTTTCGCCAGGATGATATAGAATTTAGGACTCAGTTTCAATCTATTTTTTCCCTTTAAGCAGTTATGACATGAGTTGATATTGGAGGACTATAATATTGATCCTTGTCATGATTGGCTCACTCTTCAATTGCTTTTAGTCTTGCCTCTGTTCTCCCTTTCTGTAAAGAAATAGGATCTAATAGATTGGTCTACCCCAAGTGACTAATGGATCCAGAGGTGCTCCTGGTTTTTTTTTATGTTAATCTGGTGGCATGATCAACTGAGGCACTATGCAATGTTACAAGGGTCTTAGATCTGATTGCTTCTATATGGCATCACTCTGGATGAATCTTGGAGTGCTCCTTGATTCTCTATTTGAAGCACCAGAAGAGACCCTCAGCTCTGTTAGAAAAAGCCAAAGATTGATTCTGATAAAGCACAAGTAAGAGCCTATATCAAGGATTACATTGTGGAGATGAGTGGCAAATCATAGTTATTTTTCTGCTCTTACTGTATCTGCAGATAGCTGTGTGGCAGCTTTGTTTAACATGGCTTTCTCCTTGCTGGGGAGGGATAAGTCACAGGTTGCTCTGCAGGCCATTATGAGGAGTAATCTAGCTATCAGAAAGAAAAATTTCTGAGGTATAACCTGAAAGTTATTGTGAAAATCTAATTGATGAGAGATTGATTAGAACACAAAAGCTAAATATGATAACTCTTTAAAAAGATGCACAGAACAAAAAGAGAAGTGAAAGATTTGTATGGAAAGAAATTAATTATCTTGAATATGCTAGTTCCATTGAAAGCATCTAGGTAAGAAAAAAAATTGTATCTTTATGTGATGAAGTTTATATTACGCACACAATGTGAATAAAGCTTTTCTAAATCAAGTTTACAAGAGGGCAAGAATTCAACTATCTGATATCTGTTGTAAAACCAATTCTCCTGGTATGGGAATTCCAGTATGTTTTTCTCCCTCTTGCTGATATTTTCATTTTTTTAGACAGACGGAGGAATGAATGGAATATGGGTATCAACACTTTGGAAAATAATGGCCATGTTGGGTTGGAATTCAAGTAAAGTTCAAGAGAAAAAAAAGCTGAGGTCAATCATAGACATTGGATTTCAAGAAGCTGTTTTGTATAAAATCAGGTGAATAAAATATGATGGCTCAACATCTCAAAAATAAATAAGCACAAGAGTTGAAAAGACTGAAAAACGAAGTAAGGATAGGGTCAATCTCTTTGAGAAGGCAAATAAGAACTTTAACAGTAAAGTAATGCCAAAATCAATCTAATTTTCAATCTAAGAAATAAAAAGATGTGTAAGAAACGAGAGCAGAAGCTAATAACTAAAGAATACAACTGGGTAGTTTCAGCCTCTGGATAGAGCCAAGAAAGCTAAAATGCGAAGTAGAGTAAGGGATGAAGCAGTTATCAAGAAATGTGAGGATCAGGATAACAAGACATGTGAAGTAGATGAGGGGGAAATAATTGCCTATGTACAAAATAAAAGAAGATCATGGAGGCTGTTGATTTGTTGCACAGGGAAAATAAAGAAATACTGATGAAGTATAAAGATAGAATTGCCATTTATGTCAAGAGCCACTCTTAATATGACTGATGAAAATATATCACAAAAAGATTGTGAAAAGATTCACAAAGTAATGAAAAATTACCTTGCTTCTTAAAAAAAAATTAAGTTATATGGGTAATGTTCAGTAATGACAGTAAAAGGAGACTGGGGCGCCAGGGACCAGTTCCATGGGGAGAGTTTTTTCTGCGGACCAGAGGCGGCATGGTTTCTCATGCTGCCTGTAACCCATGCATGCACAGATGGGTTTCGCTCGTTTGAGTGGCCCAATGCCAGTCTGTGGCTCAGCAGCTGGGGACCCCTGCAGTAAATGACTGGCAGGAGAAAATGCAAAGGTACTATATTAAAGAAACATGGCTTGGCATGAACATCAGCTTATATACTACTAAATCACCTTGGATAGTGAGATGAATGGCATGTAAAATGAGTGAGTGAATGAATGATACTTGTATGATACTTGACTAAAAATATAATGTAAGCTGGGGCTAAATTAATAAAAGGACTGGATCCAGAACACAAGATAATAATTCCATTTTATTTTAAATTGATTAGATTACACTTGGAGTACCTTATTTAGTTGTAGGTATAATAATAGGTAATCCTTTGGGATCAAAGAAAACATGCTGTTGTGCTGTTCATCTGTGAATATAGCTTCTCAGTCTCAGTCTGGAAGTCCAGAATCTAGCACAATGTGGGCACTGGAAATCCATTGATGTAATAGCTGTGGGTGTTATTTTGTGATGCGTCTGATGATTTTCTCTCAGTTTGTAGTGTGCCTATCTTCAAAGCTGGTTTAAGCTTCGTAGCATAGGGCTTGCCAATGGGTTCTGTCAGCAGCTGCAATTTATCATTCCCTTAGCTGGATACCACAATGGCGTATGATTTTCTTCCCAGTATCTCTATAATGTTTGTGTGAGTGACCTCAAGGTCTCTTTTTGGTCTTTAGTTTACCATAAAGCAATTGGCAAGATATATGGTGATCATTGTTCTGATGATGTATCCCACCCACCGTATCTGGACTCTGATAAACAGAGACTCGATGCTAGTGGACTTTGTACTATCCAAAGCTCCAGACTGAAGACATGGTCCTGACAACAAATGCCAAGGATTGAGCAAAGGGTGCACATGAGAAATCTCTTCAGCTGTTTGTACAGAGTCCAGGACTTGCATCAATGTAGAAGAGAATGGATAACCATAGCTGTGTAAACGTTTAGCTTTATAGAGATTGTATTGATTCAGCACTTTAATATGCAACCACCTCAGAGCCAATCTTGCCTTATTGATCCTGGAGTCAAATTCTTTGTCTAAAGATTTATTGCTTGACACAATGCTTTTCAAATAATTGAAGCTTCTTACATTTATAACTGGTTTTATCAACAGAGATTTTTTGGTCTTGGTATTTGGTACCATCTAGTGAAGTATTTCAGTCTTGTTCAGACTGATAAGCCAAAGAACATAATGGCATCTTGAGAATTTGTTCAACACCAACTTATATCACTGTCCTTCTGCGTTAGTTTTTGAATGATTGCATGGACATACTTTATCTGTGTATTCAAGTGGCGAAAGTCAAAGAGAAAGCTGTTCAGTCAGTAACTGATGTATACTCTTTGACAGCATGTAACAGTTCTGGGTACAGAATTTTAGAAAGAAATGGAGAAACTGGAAAAGGTTAAAGAGTGCTATCAAGATGACAAGGAACCTGGAAAGCCTATTCAACTTTAGACTTTAGCCCCATTTAAGTTGCAGGTGGTAGTGTTATATGAAAGCATATTGTTTTTAGGGTCCATAAAAGTGAAGTACCAGCTAATTTAAGTATAGTTATCAAAACCTGATTATAACTTTTGAATCTATGTTAACCCTATGCTATGCATATTAATTGAAGAACTATAGGACAAAATGAAACTTCTAAGTAATATGTACAAGATTGTACTGTCAAAAAATTTGTGGAAAATTATATTGCAACTGACAATTTTTATATGTTTGAATATAAATGATTTCTCACATGAAAAGAAAATCCCTGTGAAGATGGATTCCTGTCATAATTGGAGTCCTTCACTATGCTCTCTGTTGGATTCTGTGTCCACACAGCAGCATGTGGAGCCTTGTAGACAATTTTATTTGATAGGTGTTTTGCCCTCCTCTGTATCTGCTGGAACTGTTCCTTCTTATTCCCTCACTTTTTTGCTCACAGCGAGAGTACATTATGGTCTTTGTGAGTTCATCTGTTTGACTACATAATTTAAACAGCTCCATTTTGCAATGCAGGAATTCTGGAAGTAAGTGCCCACCTTCTAATGGCCAAACTCTTTATTTTCATTTTCTTGGGGAAGAGAATGTTTCTATGTAATATCCATAATATTAAGTGTTCACACAAATGTTAATGATTGGAAACATTTGCATCTTTTGACAAATGTTTTGGAAACACACCTTAAAAGTGGTTCTGCCCTCACATGTTAGGAACTCTCTTTTTTCTGCTGTTCTTTGGTGCCTGCCTGACTTGTGGAAAGATGAATTCCACTACCCTAGCTAGGGTTTTATTTCTTCACTGTTCAGGCTCTTCAGTCTAGTCTTCGCAACTTAGGCTGTGTAGCCCATCTTCTGCATGAATTGAACTTGCTACTTTAAGCTCTTTAAGAATTAAAAAAAATAAAGGGAGTTTACTTGTCAAAGGAATTGAAATCAGCCAGTAACAGAAGCTAAGAAAAATGTTCAATATAAACCTGAAAGTAAAAAGTTATACCTGCTTTTCTCAACAAATAATTGCAGTTTGCACAATGAAAATCTCACAGAACATTTTGCCAAAGAAATGTATACATTGCTCAAAAAAATCACATTGTCAAATAAATGTGTGAAGGCTGCTGAGAATATCTGTCAATCTTGGGATTTAAATACATCTTAATCTTATTTATCTTACCCCAGATATCCAAACAGATTCTTGTTTAGGTCTTCATTCATTTATATCAAAATGGAATAATTTCAAAAGGAATCAGAGTATAACTTTAGAGCCCAGTTCTTAACTTTTTGTTGCAACTCCAACAGTACTCCATCAAGTCTGATTTGCTGTGGGGGACTTCGGGTTGACGTCACCACAATATCAGACACAGGAAACGGGTCTCTACATTCCCTGTGCTGACTTCTCCCTGTTTGTGGGCTCCAAGAGGAGCTAAAGCCGCCCTCAAGGGGTGCTGAAGCAAAGAGGGGCGCCCTGTGAGGTTGAGGAGAGTCGCAGCTTTCCTGTCTAACCCGGGGTGTTTTTTCCCCCTCAGCTACTGTGAGAAGAAGAGGCAGCCTAAAAATGGCTGCCACAAAGCTGGGACAACTGAGGAACAACTAAGACTGGTGCTGGAGTGAAGCAGGTGAACAGTGGTGGAACTGGGGGAGAGGATTTCTTTCCCCCCTAAATTTAACCCCAAGGAATAATTAGAACTATTTGCTCAGAATGATTTGTTAAAGTGGCGTGTTAAGCATTCTGAGAATGGTTACCAGACCGGAAGGGGAAGGCACAAGAGAGAAAAATAATAAAATTTGAAATATACAGAAAATTGGACTCTTAAACTGGGAAGACGTGGTACTTTGATTTTGGGTTTTACTGATTAAACTGATAGATGCTTATAGAAATGGATAGTTTATATTACTATGAAAAAACAAAAAGTTGTGATTTGATGTTAATGCCTTATTTTACTGCAACAGAGAGTCAGAAATCAATGCTTCTTTTCCTTTTCCCCT
>JANHZT010001510.1:113195-126105 GCA_032468215.1 Stegonotus admiraltiensis | reverse complement strand
CCCCCCTCCCCATTTCTATGGTAGCCGAGAGCAAGCAAATTGCAAACTGCATGCTGGAGATCCAGCTGACACTGTTTATTCTACTGGTAAAATAAAGTACTAGATGCAGTGTAATAAATAAAGGTTTATTACATCCCTAAAATGTTCCTGGGTCTGCCAAATCAAGATTTTCTAGTAATTTTCAATTCGTTGGGAATGTTAACAGTTCAATTTGTTGGGAATGATGATGTAAAAGAAGTAAACAAGTTTTCTTTTTATTATTAATATTAGTGTATGCCGTTGTTACATTAGCCAGGAGACCACAATACTATTTCAGAGTAGTAGTTTGGCTGCCAATTTACCAGCTCTGCTGTAGGACATGCTAACAGGCTTCCCAAGATGTGCTACTGGCTTTGCGTGAGAAAGAAAGATGAGTGGCTCTTCCTGCAGTATCATCCAAGGTCCCCTCGTTTCCTTGAGCCACCTCATAAATGGGCACTGCAATGGAGAAAGTTCAGAACCAGTGGGAATCTGACTTCTTGCATGGAGCACCAACTCGTCTTTACACTAAAGTGGTACCTATTTATCTACTCGCATAGAACATGTTTTCAAACATGTTAGGTGGACAGAAGCTGAGATGAATGATGAGAGTTCAACCTGACCCACAATGTTCAGATTCAAACTGCTAGACCAATTAATTTCCTTTTTGGAATGTTTCTCTTCTCTCCATCAGCAGGAATCAGTTATATTTTTTGTATAGGTATAATTTGCTTCCATCATCAGAATATGCTTACGAGTGTTGGAATCAGGACAGTTAAATCATTTCTGTACATGATATATTTATTTAGTTATATTAGTGTTATAAAATAGATGAGAAAATATTGGGTAATTATTATAGTGATGAAAGAAAGGACATTTATCCTATCTTAGTTCCTCTCTCCTGATTAATACCAATACAATGTCCATCTTTCACCTACTTTGTCTCAGCTTTTGAGCCTGAATGCAATTAATCCATTATTTGATTGTTACAATTCTGCAAGACATTTTCTTGCAGAGAAACCTTCCATAGAGAAGATTGTTAAACCAATGATTATGCACAAATAATGTAATCTATAAATTAAGAAGCTGAGTTCGTAATGCTTTTTCTGCTGGATCATTTTACAATAATGAGTAGACATCATTAAATAGATTCAGCCAATGAGTTGATTTGTCTGAGGCCATTTCCCACTAATCGTTTATTGTATCTTTATAACATTACTTAGCCATTGCTGAAATGGTTTAAAGCTTGTCCCCATTGCTGTTACTTTGGCATCTGATGAATCCTGAAGATGCTACAAATTGCTAGAAGGAAATTGCTGTACCATGATTGGATCTAAAATATGTCTTAGTGGCTAAGCTATGTTTTTCAAAAGATAGATGATACTGCACATATCCTCCAGTTGCCTAATAGAAAACTATTAAATCAGTTCCAGCTTACTATATCAGTTCCAATGACAATTCCATTATTTCCCACTATTCTATGTATGTTCAAAAATTCTTAGATTTTCTCATCTATCTTATAATAATCATGTAACTAAATAACTATATCATGTGTGCAGAAATGATTTAAATTTCATTAGATGGAGAGAAGGGAAATATCCCATAAAAGGAAACTAATTACAGTATATGGTTGCCATTTCCTACAATTATCAAACCACTGTGAAAGATTATCAGTGTTTCTTGTAGAATAGTCTAACTCTGATGTACTTCCGTGATCCAGCTCTAGGATGTTTAGGCACCAACCCTTGGCTGCGTCCACTTCACCCCAGCCAGCTACCTTAGTTGATTCAAAGCCAGCTTTCCTCCTGTGCTGGCCCTCCCCTGGCCATTGTCCACTGCCAGTGGTCCCCTGGTCCTCTGCCTCCTGCTCTTAGTCCCTGCCCATTTGCCCAGGCACAGTTTGACCTGAGCATTTTGCTGCACGGAACAAATAGCCCCCATCCAATTGTGTGGCGGGCAGAAGCAATGGTGCTGCGGGGGTAGTGTGCAATTGGACGAACGGGCTATGGGGGGCAGCATGTGATGCAAGTTTTTTTTTAAAGCCCCACGGCTGCTCCAAAATGTTTTTTTAAGGGGCTGTACTTTCAAACGAATTGGGTGGCTCCAAAGCTGTGGTCGTGCAGAAGGGGACAGGGCTGCAGTTATAAAAAGGAGGTGTTGGAAATAGCAAAGCCGCAATGTGAAAGCATCCTGCTGCTCAGGACCATGCAGATCTGTGGGAAAAGCGCATTCTGGAGAGAGAAAAGAATGGAAATTGTGCATGGGGTGCGTGTGTGCTTAAGTGTGTTAAACCAATACAATATAATGACCTACAATGTAAGTAAAGCTAGATCTAAGTCCTATTAACAGATAAAAACTATCTTAAATTGTACTCAAAATACTGTACTGTGTTATGTCTTTATTGAAAACATTTAGGAAAATCTTTTCCTCTTGGTTGGAAAAAGTACATGAAATCTTAGACTTTGTACTGTAATTATTGTGCATTCCTTTAGCAGCAGTGATAAGTGGTAAGCAGTGGTCTCTTGTATCTTGTATTTTGGCTTGGCAGTGTTTTGGTCTGCTCATTCCTACATATCAGTTTGGAGGTATTTATACAGTAACTATTTAGACAATTTACATACAGACCACAATTTTTCCAAAATCTTAATTGCCAGTTTTTGAAAGAATTAATAGGACTTGGAGTCTTTTTGTGATGCTTTCAACATTAAATAAAAAGCTTTAAATAAAAATCACTGTAAGTGATTTTTTTCCAGCTTTATTTATCTTGATTTTGGGGCAGGATGCATTATCCTTTAACACAGCTTTCCCCAACCTTTTTGGCTTTGCCGTCTGGCAGGGGAGAGGGGATGGTTTTGCGCATGTGGCGAGCAACCATGCAGGCAGCTCCATTTGTGCAAGTGAGAGACATGTGCCCGCTGTTCAGATAAATGGAGCACACACACACTCACCCACTGCTTGCCTGAGTGGGAATCCGTTCTTTCCCTAGTGGGAATGTGTACCACCATGACCCAGTTCCAAAAGGCTCAAGTGGGCTGCAACCCGGAGGTTGGGGACCCCTGCTCTAACGTGCAACAAGGAATTTGTTTCACCTCCAGTATCTATAATTCGTTGCACATGAATGTGATCAGTTCTATTCACAAAAGAAAAATTTGCTTATCTCTAACTACAGTATAAATCATATAGATTCTTGAAAAAGATTTATGTAGTTCTGGAAAAAATATCTAGAAGAGTCATTTCTTTGCTTCCACGAATCTATCAGTGCTAAATTGTCCATTATCTTGAAGAAAGTCTTTGGTAATTTGCCCTGAAAAGGTTTAATCCCTTTAGTAGATGTTCTATCCAAGATTGGAGAAATCATTTCATTCCAGGCCCAGAAAATAAGCCATTTTTCATAAGAAAAAAGTAATAGTTGATGTATAAAATATTCAAAAAGTTTACTCTTATCATCATTTGGCACATAAAGTCCAACTACTATTGATTTTATTCCATTAAGCTCCATTAAACTACAATTTACCGTACTCATCTAATAATAGTGAGTTAAAATTGGGGTTTTTATATATAAAATGACTCAATCTTTTTTAAACCAATTGATTTAAATTCCTCCCCTAATTTTTATTTATTAAATGTTTCTTATCTTGTATGTTGATACATGTTTCTGAAGATAAATTGTATCAAGATACAATTTCCTCAGATAGTGAAATATTATTTTACACTTGGATGGGATATTTGCCCCATTAATATTCCATGTTATATACAGTACTTATTCTCTATCTTTAGATAACATAGCAAATGCTTGTGCAGCTATCTCTACCGCCTCTTCCTTTTCCATATCAGATTTTTGAGTTTGATTTACCTCTAATAGCTTATCTGTATGCATTTCTTCAGCAGCGTCCATAGTTAATTTATATTTAATCAAGAAATCCTTGGCTTTCTTTATAAGTCAATCTAAATCTTTGTTTTTGGTAAGTAAATATCACTCCTTCAAGTTTGTCCCAATGAAATGGAATTTTTCTCTTTAGAATATCTGTGAGAAAGGAATAGGTTTTCTTTTTCTCAGAATTCTTGACAAGGATTCCTTCAAAGCAATGATATCCACATTTTCCATTCTTAATTTAGATTTAAAATGACAATAGAAAACATAATCTCTACTTACAAAGTGGACTAAAATACCTCTTGGTAATTTTCTTGTGGTGGCAAATCTGGATTTTCTCTGTATATTTTATCCATTTCAAGATTCAATTTCAATTAATTTCAGTTTTCTTCCCAATTAATTAATTGAGCCAAAGATTTAATTGTTCTTCATCTAATATTCTCTGCAGACACTTTGGGAATTGCTCAAAATCTTAACTGGAGTTGCATGAGCTGTAGTTCCAGGAGAACCCTCTTGTCCAAGTTACCTTCATACTGGATATCTTTCTTCTCCGATATATGCTCCAGAAAATCTACTCTATCCTTTATCTGTTTAACATCTGCAGTTATATATCTCCTCACGGAATTCCTTTGAAAGTATATCAATTTTTAATTCAAACTTTGCTCCTATTGCCTAGATTGCTTCATTTGTTTTACTTGTGTATTCTTCCAAAATAGCTCTTAGGGATTCAAGCTTTCCTTATATCTTCTCTCAGCTCTTTTCCATGTCACCATAATCCCAAGATATAACTATAATTTAAAGACTAATAACATTAATTCCATTTAATTTAGTGCTATTAGTACTATTATGGTCGTTGGCTCCCCCGTGTGGTCAAACAGCACCACTACAATATAGGTTACCAGTAAAGTCCAGATTCTCATGTAGTCAAGTATCCTATTACAGTCAAACAGCTTCTCGAATCAGATGCAAGTAACTTTTCCTCCTCCTCACAACAGACTCAAAGCACCATTTAAACAGTCTTCATTAAAAAACTAAAAAAGTTCAGCATAGTCAGCTTAGATTTAAATCCTCTAAATTTAAAATTTCTGAACTAGTTTCCAAAGTAGTTTCCAGCTTCCTTACTTAGCTTGATTACAGCAACTCTTTCCCCTCCTTGCCATCTTAAAATCACAGACATTCAGAAATGATGATTTTTCAACAAAAAGGAGAAGCAAGTTGCAGCCAAGAGGAACTTCTTTTTATTTTAAATGGCTGGTTCTTCAATGGTGAACTTGGTTCTTGGTTGACCCGTTCTCCCCCCGCCCCTCAGCCAGAGACTACCTGATTATTTCTTCAAGAAGCTCTTTGAGAGCATCCAGACATCCATGGAACAAAAAAAATCAATTTCAAGAACTTTTCCTTCCCCAAGGAAGTTTCTTCAGACTTAGAAACCAGCTCTAAGTGTAGAACTGTGGAGAATTGGTGTTAGACCAAAAACTGGGACATCAAGTTGCAGTTTCTAATAGAAGCTCTCCCTCTTTCCATATCCATTGTATTACTTCCGTCTCCCATTTTCTAATTTACTATTTGCTCTAGCTTGTTGCTGGATTTGTGGTTATTTTTTTCATAGCTGAAATCAAATTAAAATCTGCCACTGGGGATTTCTTATATGACGGTAGAATAGTAAGCTTTTGTCTGTTGGCTCTACCTTCTTGTTAACTATGTCATGTCCGTGTTCTGCAGACAGAAAGAAACTTCATGGTAAGTCAAACTTTCTGTTTCTTCAGAAAGAATTGCCAAAAAAAGGAAGGACAACTCTCCTGAATTGTCTTGTCACTGATCAAATTGAAAAGTGACTTAGACCAAAGTCAATTTATCATTTGTCAAAGTCAATTTATTTATTTGTCAAAGTCATTTGTCAAATTTGACAAATGCTAGTAAGGGTTTATGTGCAAGGAACATTTAAGTCACTTTTTGTTTGACACTGTTTTTCAGACTTCTTGAAGAGACCATTGGAGAACTATGTGAAAAAATTACGAATACCAGTGTATGTGATTCGAATGGAGCAGCGTTCTGGACTCATCAGAGCCAGATTGAAAGGAGCTGCTGCCTCTAAAGGCCAAGTCATTACCTTTTTAGATGCTCATTGTGAATGCACTGTAGGTTGGCTTGAGCCTCTGTTAGCACGGATTAAAGCTAACAGGTGGTTATTTTTTAAAATGTGTTAAAGATTAATATTTATTAATTTAGTTAAATGTATTTTTAATAATCTCTCAAAACAACGACTAAAATTTGTTCCTTTTAAGGGTTTTGTTGTTCAGTAGAGCATGTTTTAACAAAAATAAGCAGCAGAATATAACCATATTTAAATGAATTGTATGTGTATAATGGATTGAAATTCCTATAATTTCAGCTATCCCTGCTTTTCCCCAGTTATTTTTTTTAATATAGTTGCTTTTTTTAAAGTGATTAAGACTTTAATATGGGTTCATCAAATATTAATGCTATAGTTTGCTGCTATTTTACTTTGAAAGCTGTAGCGCTTCAAAGAATCTCACATGTTTTGTCTGGAACAGTAGCTTTGTTAAAATCAACTGGACATAAACTTTCTAATATTTCATCCTCTACTTCTGAATCTGAACAAGTGTCCAGATGATTTAATGACATACAGATCTCTAATAGCCTTGTCCCTAATGATACATCATAATTACAGTTAGTCTCCAATGTTTAAAAATTAGGATCAAAGTCATTTAATAACATGCTGCGTAATTGTTCCCCTATAGTGAGTAACACATAGCAATGTTATTATCTTTCTTCTTTAACAGTCCATGTCATTTATTTCTCTAGGAAAACTGTAGTTTGTCCTATCATCGATGTAATCAGTGATGACACATTTGAATATATGGCAGGCTCTGATATGACTTATGGAGGATTCAACTGGAAGTTAAATTTCCGATGGTATCCTGTTCCTCAGAGAGAAATGGATAGAAGGAAAGGTGATCGGACTCTTCCAGTTAGGTAAAGAAAACTGATTCTTGATTAAACTGAATATTTTAATGAATATTCAGTTTGATGGATATTCCTTTCAGGGTTAGAAATAATTACAAGGCTCTGTAATTAATGAATTATTGTGAAATAGGCAAATTAAACATTTTTGAAGGTAAGAAAAAGGGAAAAGAAGTGATAGATTTGCATGAAAGTAAAATAACGTGGAATAAAACTGAAAACATGTTAAAATGAACATGTTTTCATATATGCAGACTTACCATGAATGAAAACACTAAAACATATTGTAATGTAATTGATACCATCTAAATCTTTCACCATGAATATGGAAGTAGAAACTCAATTGGTGAAAATTGTACTCTAATATCAGAAGAATAAGAAATGTGTTTGGAAAAATCAGAAAAAAATCTGAATGTGATATGGGAAAAATGTTAGTCTGTAATTGAATAAGGGAATGGGTAGGAATTAGAGTGTAGAAAAAGTGATTGAGCCATTTGAATATCTAAGAATTCAGATTTTTATTTTAAAAAATGTTTGTTTAAAGCATGTCTAATTTTATAAATAACTCCAAGATGGCGGACATAACTAATACTCCTTCCTCTTATTCTCCCCACAATAGCAACCCTATGAGTCAGTTGGGCTAAGAGCGAGAGACTGATTCAGAATCACCCATCCAGCTTTCATGCTTAAGGCAGATCTAGAACTCATAGTCTTCTGATTTTTAGTCTGGTGCCATAATCACTAAACCAAAATAAATAAATCAATAATTGATTTGATTATTTATGATTAAAAATTGAAATCAAATGGTAGATAATAGGTTATGATTGTAGGGCAGAGCATTTTGTTAGTTTCAAGAGAATTTGGGGAGGAAATATACATTGAAATTAGAGGGTTGGAAGGGATCTTGGAGATCTTCTAGTCCAAACCCCTTCTAAAAGCAGGAGACCCTGTACCAGCCAAATGGTAGTGCATCCCAGTAGTGGGTTCCACTTACCTTCGCTACCGATTTGGAACTGGGAAAGCGTGCATGTGCTTCACCTGTGCACGGTGCTTCCGCGGATGCGCAGAATCTTCTGCGCATATGCAGAGCATCCGTGATGACATCTGGGCAGGTGGGCTGACCTTTCTGCCGCCACCACTACCAGTTCGCCCCAAACTGGGCCGAACCGGTAGAAACCCACCAGTGGTCCATCCTCTTTGAAAACATCCAGTGAAGGAGCACCCACAACTTCCGGAAGCAAGCCATTTCACTGAGTTGTTCCACTGTTCTCACTGTCATTTCTACTTAATTCCAGGTTGGATCTCTCTTTAATAATCTTTTACCTATTCTTTTCTTGCCCTCAGGTATTTTGGAAAATAGGTTGACCTTCTTTGTGACAGCCGTCAAGAATTGGAAGACTTCTATAATTCACATCTAGTCCTTTTGTTTGTTAGACTAAACATACACATAGTTCCCACAACAATAAAATGAAAGGAGGGGGGATTCTTAACTTTTTGACTTATGAGCATTTTATTGATTTGTTTTACTTTATTTATAAAGGTGTATTGAGAAGAATTTTGTCCTAAATGTTCACCTACTAATATTTTAAATAAATAAACATGCAATAAAGATCTGGCATAATACCTAATCAGACAGCATAGTGAGAATCAATCTATAGAGGCACTGTTCCTAACATGAACAGCAAGTCTTGAATATTTGGAGAACATTAAAAAACATCATAGCATCTTTATAATCATTATATTTTTCTATAGTTTAATCTAAAGGAATTGTTTCATGAACCAGACCAGTCTGTATGTTTGTAGCTGATTGAACTTAACATGTCTTGGCTCAATATCAATATCCTATTTATTTCAGTCAAAGATCAGCATAAAAATTCAGAAAACAGAAAAAGACAGAAAACAGTAGCACTTTAAAAGCACGATCCATTTTTTGTGCCTGAACATATGCTATCCTAATATATTTAATACTAAGCTAAAAAGGAGAAGCCAGTTTGGGATAATGGTTAAGGCTAGAACCACGAGTCCCCTTTTAGGCACAAAGTCAGTTGGGTGACTTTGGACTAGTCTCTTTCTCTCCCCTTAGGAAGGAGGCAATGGCTACCAAATCATTCCAAGAAAACTCTAGGGATCTGTCCAAGCAGTCTCCAAGAATTAGATACATATGAATGAAAGAGCGAAAAAAAGCTAAGACAATCTAAAACCTGAATTAAAAATAATAAAAAAAACCTGAGAATCATTGTGTGGTTTAAAGCTAAAATTATATCCATAACCAAGACCTAAACAATTATACTCTAATCTAAAATTCTAAATATAGAGCTGTTAGAAATAGTTAATATGTTAACAGTAAGAATTTTTGTATCCTGTCACTGAAAGTTTCTGTCTCAGTCAACAAATATCAACTGTTGGAGAATGTCATCTCTTGCCTCCTTTTTTTTTTTTTGGTCATTGAGTGAAGCAGTCATTAAGCAAGATGTAACATGATCTTTTTGCTAACAACAGCAATCTTGGCTCTCCAGGTTGTTAAGGAATCACACAGGTTGTTAAATGGAGTATAGGGTTTTCACGGGATTGGCAGAGGCCTGGCAGTGTGTGGCCAGGGGCCTGTTCCCCACACACACCCTTGAGTCTGTGGAAACCTGCCATGGGCTAGAAGGCCCAGGCTTTCTTTCTTCTTACCACATCCAGGAGATGGTTTGCTTCCCACTTCACCATGCCGAGGAAGCCTCAGCTGGTTAAATGCCCAGCAGTATCCATGAAATACTCCACTTACCTTTATGTTTTTCTGCAGCTGCTGGCAGATGTGCCCAGCTGATGTGAGGCACAGAGGCTGTCTGGTACCATTCTGCGAGCTGGTGCCAATTCTTAGAATTTTTGGAAGGCTCCTCCAAATTGCATGAGGAACTTTTGAACAATTGTAAAAATGAACTTGCTTAAAGACAGGTGTAAGGTGACCTCTATAGAAAGGCTGCATCTCACATTGTCTGGGTGTGCTTGTCAGCAGTTCAATAAAACACAAAGGTAAGTGAAGCAATATATGCAGCTGGGCCCTATAACTGACTGAGGCCTCCTTGGCCCGTTGGGGTAAGGCGCAGGGTTGGGCCTCTAGGGCTACAACAGCTTTGTGTGTGCTAAGAGTGGTTGGCTGAGATAGCATGATGGGGACAGTTCTATATTAGAAGTCTATAGATAGTAGTCCTATGGTTGGTCTTAAACCAGGTGAACTGCCTAATGCCCAAATTGTTATCATATGATCATGGGCACATTGCAACAACCATAAATTAACAACTGCAATGATTCTCTAAGCAACCATGGCAAAAAAATTAATCATAAAATCGGACACTGTTCATTTAACAAGAGTCACTTGAGCCACTCAGAGTCTCTTTGGATAGTTAGATGGGCAGCATATAAATTTTAATAGATAAATAAATATCAACCGCCTTGCTTAGCAATGAAAATTCTGATCCCAATTGTGGTCATAAGTCGAGGACTGCCTATAGCAACCATTAGAAACTAACTGGGAGGACTCTTTAGTAGAGAATAGCTTTAAGGTAGTAGAAATAGATAAGGCACTCCATGGTTAATAAAAAATCCCATTGCTGAAGTTGATTTTCTGAATTATATAGTTTAAGCATTTTTCCCACTGGAAGCTTGAAAAAAATATTCCAAGATATTTCATAATTTTGGTTTTCTGATTTTGAGAATTCAGAACTTGTTTTTTCATAATTTTTTCTAATTCTTCATCCTTGCAATAAATGGCAAAGAATCTCAAAGCACATTTAAAATTTGCTGATGATTCTTAATAAATATCTAGAAAATATTTATCTACAACATTTCTTTTTTTAAAATAGGGATTTTGCTGTTTTCTGATTTTTAGAATCATTATAGTCATTATAGTCCAATCAATAAAAGAAGAGGGAGGCTGTAATTGGAATCTACCAATAGCTCAAAATCTAGCTGTTATGCTACCTTTTCTTTTTCTTTCATAAGTTTTTATTTAATAGAATCCTATTAGAATTACATGCATCATAATATGTGTGCGCGCGCGCACACATACACTTTTAGTTATACAATAGTTATGAATATGCTTTAATTTTAGAGTAATACAAATTGGATGATAATTGTCAACCCTACAAGGCAGACTCCAGAATAGACTAAAATATATTTATTTAGATTGGTTATTTAGATTTTGCAAATCTGATTATTCTTCCCCTCATCCCTGTATTACATTCATGTGAATTATAGGTGTGTGTCTTGAATCATTTTCATAATGCTTTCCTATTATTTTAATTTAAGCAGTGTTTCACTTTGTTGCTTTGTTGCTTTGTTGCTTCATCTAAGTTATTTTCTTTACTCTGTACAGTAGTGTTTCCTGAACCTGAGTTAATTACCCCAAATTGGGTAATAATGGTTTTCTTTGATAACAATACACAAACCTATTATCCAGTGACCACCAGGACTTTAAATAAGGACTCTCTGATAAACTGTAAAAAGGACTTACAGATAACCAGTTTTGGTAATGAAAAAAGGTTGTGAAGCACTGCTGTACAATAATAGAACCTTGTAGTGAATATCCACAAAGCTCTGGAGTAGGCCAATGTCTCCTTGTTTCTCAGTGTTCCGATTTTATCTCCATTTTGATTGGCACTCACCATTTGAGTTCACTGTTAAACATTGATAAGTATCACATTTCAGTTCAGAAAATTTTATTCTTGTTTTAGGACACCTACAATGGCAGGAGGCCTCTTTTCCATAGACAGAGATTATTTTCAAGAAATTGGAACATATGATGCTGGAATGGATATATGGGGAGGAGAAAACCTAGAGATTTCATTCAGAGTAAGAAATATCCTTTTAAATTCCATGTGTTTGGGTATATTTTTCAGTAGAAACAGAAGGACCTTCACATAAATGTTTCTGCAGTGTTATTAAAGGCATACATAAGCCTTGTTCATATGCCAGAATGGAGTGATACAAAGGGAGCACCTGAAAATTCAGTCTCTACAGGTCAGGTTTTAATATATAACTATAATTTATTTTGAATTGTACAGGAACTATATTATTGAAAATGATTTTTAATAGTGTTTTTTGACATTTTCAGATTTGGCAATGTGGAGGAACTTTGGAAATTGTGACATGTTCACATGTGGGACATGTTTTTCGAAAAGCCACTCCTTACACTTTTCCAGGAGGCACTGGACAGATTATTAATAAAAATAATAGGCGACTTGCGGAAGTTTGGATGGATGAGTTCAAAAATTTTTTTTACATAATTTCTCCAGGTGAGCAAGGTACCTTAGCATAAAAATCCCAATAATTGAAACTGAGTTATGTAACGATACTGATATGATATAATTTTATTTTGGGTTTCTGGTTATTTTTGGTTCTTATTTGGATAATAGTAAAATTTTCTTCAATAACACTTGGCAAAGTAGTTTCTCTCAAATATGATTTAATTACCCAGTTTATCTTTTTGCAGCTTATGTTGAATATACATTGAGTATATAGACGCTCCGAAGTATAAGACACACCTAGCTTTTGGGGAGCAAAACAAGTGGGGAAAATTTTGCCTCTGCAAACAGCCTGGTCAGCTTCAGCACAGCCTGATTTAGCACAAGCAGTTGATTGGCGTTTGGATTGGCTGTAGAGATCACTGCTGCCCATCACTTTTACCGCCTATCACCACTTCCGCATGCCCCTTTTCCGGCCTCTGTGCGTCCCATTTCTGGCCTCCACATGCCCCATTTTTAGCCTCAGCATGTCTTGTTTTCGGCTTCCGCACACCCCATTTTTGTTACGTTCCAGGCAGCAGGGATAGATCACAGTGGAATGAGCTGAAAACAGGATGCACAGAGGCAAAAAATGGGGCTTGCGGAGGCCGGAAGTGCGGGGACATGTAAAGGTCGAAAATGGGGTGTGCGGAGGCAGTGACAGGTGGTAGCGGTGATGGCGGCGACAATCCCTGCAGCCTGGAACAACTGATAGGCAGTATTCCGGGAGGCCGATCCAACCGCCAATCAGCTGCTTGTGCTAAATCAG
>JANHZT010001510.1:98676-113095 GCA_032468215.1 Stegonotus admiraltiensis | reverse complement strand
GAGCCTGGTGGGACTCGAACTTGCAGTAATTGCAAGCAGCAGATGTTAATAACAGACTACTTAGTCTGTTGAGCCACGAGGGTCTGTTGCCCTTAATTTAAAAACATCAACATAATTATCAAAGAATTCTGAACCATAAATTCTATCCTAACAACTTTAATGGCTACCTGGGCTCCACTGAAAAAGAAGGATCTTTGCTATGTTCCAAAATATCAGATGGGAGAGAATCAGGCACATTGCATTTAATTGGAGCCACAACCAAAAAGTCTGTCTTTTCCTATTTCTGTCTTCACAAGGGGATAGAAACCTAAGTAGGTTTTCTCTGCACACATATCTGTACCTCTGTTCCCATTTTTTTTTGTTTATATTTCTGTAACTCTGGTCTCTGTACTTCTATTCTGCATGTTGTTAAATAGTAATATGTAGAAACATAGGTAGACTTCGACTTACGATAGATTACATAGCAACAGTTCGAAGTTACAGTGACCCCCAAAAGCTACTTATGACTTAGTCCAAAAATTACTGCTGCTGCAGTACTCCCATGATAGTTTGCCTTACTTGACTGCAGGGACATTACAGTGCCCCCTGCCTCTCTCATACCCCATCCCTCCACTGGGTCCCCTCAGGCCTTAGGCCTGCTTTCCACCCCACTAGGCCCCACATTCTCCTCCTCATCTTTCAAAGATCTCTGAAACTCAGGAGGCCAGGGGAGGGGAGGAGGACAGGCCTCTCCCATGCTGAAAGACATGGCATAATCTTAGAATTAGCTGCCATTTTCTGAGTGGTTGCTTCTGGGATTGTGCTACTTTGCGTTGCTTCCCTGAAAAATGCAAAGTAAAGCATGCTGGTCTGTTGCTGGCTGTATAGCATAATCCTGAAAATAGTTGCTTAGAAAACTAGAGCTGCTTATATGATTGTGACATGCAACCCAGCAATAGAGTGCCCTGTCCTCCTTCCCTATCCCAACTTCCTCAGCCCCGAAGATTTTTGAAAGGAGGAAGGTATGGGGCACAGGGAGTGGAAAGCGGGCTCAAGGGACCCAGAGAAGGGAAAAGGCCCACAGGGATCCAGTTGGGGAAAAGTAGGTCCAAGAGCTGTAGGGACCCTGAGGGGCAAGGTTATTCCAGTGCCAAGAGATTAAGCAGGGGATGGAGTGATAGCAACAGCTGCTGCTGCAGTGGGGGAACTGCTGAGAGCCCAAATCCAAGCCCCAGGTCCCACATCCCAACCGGTGGCTACCCAAGCTGCTACAGCCTCACCATAAGTGTGGTGAGGACACTTCCAGACAGGACCGCCAAACCCCATCTCTGGGAGTGAAATTCAGCAGAGACCCAGGGGACCTGAGATTTTTCATCGCCCACACCTGATCCTACATGCAACAATACAAAGCTGACGTAGTAACTGAAAGAGCCAAAATGAGGATGGTGACGCTGGCAGTAGAGGGCACCAGAGTGAATTGGATGGTCACTCTCCATAATGATGAAGCCCCGGATGTGTGCAACTTTTAACTGCTTTATGACGATGCTCCGCAGGAGATTTGAAGATCCATTAAGTGATCACAAAGCTTGAACTCAAATCAAAGCCATCAGCTAGGGCCACTGATCTATGGCCATTTACACCAAGGAGTTCTGTGAGCTAGCATGCAGGCTGAACAATTGGCCACAGAACTTACTCATCAAGTGTTTCCAGGATGGGCTAAATGACAATGTCTACAATGCCTGCATCTCAAGGAGGGCCCCCACATTTGGTACGTCCTGGCAGAAGAAGCTTAAATCGACCTGGCCTGCTCCCCACCCCACTACAACCGGGGCTGGAAAAAGCCTTTCCCAATGAAGAGGAGAGGTAGCCTGAAAAGGGGGGAGAGCCAAGCCTGTGAAGAATGCCCACCACCAGCTGCTTCAAGTGTGGGAAGGAGGGCCATTGAGCTGCAGATTGTTGCACATCCTGCTTGACCCCAAAGAGCACTCCAGCGCCAGCTAAAAAGACTGGGAAACTATCCCTGAGAACCTGTGAAACACCAAAGGGGGCAGAAGTCATTGAGCTGACCTTCCCTCTGGGGTTGAGGCTGGAGCTCTGACCAAAACCCCATGGGACCTGATCGGGAGTGACACCGACACTGATTAAGACCCCTTGGTAAGTCAGGATGCTCCTCCTGTAACCATCCCAATAGAACTTGAGGTGCCCTCCTCGGGGAATAAAGGGGAATTGGTCACCCTTTTGGAGTCAGGCTGTACCAGATGCCTGCTTAGCCCTAGAGTGGTGGAAAATTTGGGACTGTGTTTTAGTGAATTGAAGGTGCTGCTAGGTTTCTGCCAAGTAGATAGAACTGTGGCAGGGGGAGCCCCTGCAACATTTGTCACTGAACCTTGTTGATGAGAATGAGGGCACACACCAAGACTTTAAGCTTTATCATGACCCTGGGGATGGAGAGATAATTAATCCTAGGCAAGGCTTGGCTTTTAAAGTGGAAATCTTAAGTGAATTGGATGAAGCGAATTTATAAAGATCAGGCAGAACAGTGTGGAAAGCCAAGGGGGGTCCCAGCCAAGTACACCCCACCTACGCCACCAAGGGAGGAATTAAGTGAAACCATACAAGGGCAGTCACCAACAGATCCACACATCCCCTGGGAATATTGAGACTTGAGAGAGTGTTCAGTGAAAAGGGATCAGATGTGCTTTTATAGACAAAAGCTTGAAAAGGGGTTTCATCTAACCTGCTATGCTGTGGGTAGCTGCCCTGGTGTTTTTAGGAGGGAAAAAGATGGGTACCTTTATGCGTAGACTATATAGGGATGAACGCCATTTAAATTGAAAATGTTTACCCCCTTCCCTTAATGAAGGACATGTTAGGCCAGTGATGGCAAACCTTTTAGGCCCAGAGTGCCCAAACTGGAAGGTGTGTGTGTCCGCGTGCATGTGCGCCAGGCTGCCAGAAACCTGACGACCAGCTGGCCAGCATGCATGCATGCCTTGGAAACCCGATGGACCAGCTGGTTGAGCTAGGGTGACGGCACACATGCCCACAGAGTGTGCCATAGGTTTGCCATCATGGTGTTAGGCCATCTGGCAAAAAGGGAGATTTTTACTAAATTGGACTTATGGGAAGCCTATTACAGAGTGAGAATGAAAGAAAGGAATGAAAACTGCATTTACTGTAACTGTCCAGTGGGATATTCCCAGTTCTGGATCCTCCCCTTTGGGTTCCAGGGTGCCCCTGCCATGTTCATGTAATTGATGAATGTAGTCCCTGCATGAACTTCTATACAAGAGGATCCTAGTGTACTTTGACAACATTCTGATTTATACTGAAAAACATGATGATGCACATAAAATTGGTGCAAGCAGTGCTAACAAAACTCTATGCTGCCCAGCTATATGCTAAGCTTTCCACATACAAATTCCACAAGGACAGAATTGACTATTGGGTTATCATATATCCCATGAAGGCATAGAAATGGACCCTGAAAAGTTGTGAGCTGTCCTTGACTGGGCTCCACCCTGGATGTAAAAGCATCTTCAAAGTTTCATGGGGTTTGCAAATTTCTATCATCAGTTCATACCTTCTTTTGCCCAGATTACAAACTTGTTAAAAACGAAAAGGGAGGGGAAGCCTAAACCCAGCCAATGTTTAAAATAGTCTATGGAGTGTAAGACTGTATTTGAGACATTGAAGTGTCTGTTTGCCGCTGAACTGGTGCTTCACCACCCTGACCCAAACATCCCCTTCATAATCCAAGCAGATGCTAGTGATTTAGTCATGGGGGCTGTATTACTACAAAAAAACAGAGAGCTTTACAACCCTGTGCATATCCTTCAAAGAAACTCACGGAAACAAAGCAGCAATGGGCAATATGGGAAAGGAAACTTACATGGTGTGATGGGCACTCCTGACCTGGAGATACTTCCTAAAGGGAAGCAAAGTCCCGTTTGAGGTCTGGACAAACCATAAAAACTTGGAGGCCCTAAAAACCTCTAGGAAACTGTCCCCCAAACAGGTCCGCTGGGCAGAGTTCTTTAATCTGTTCCCAGGGGGCCATAATTTTTTTTCAGGTGCGTTATCTAGAATGCCACTATATGACAACGTCCAGAAAAAGTGCCAGGACTCCTGCAGCCTGTGGCAAAACCCTAGGGTCCTTGGAAATTTCTTTTCAAATATCTATGAACTTCCATCATTGAGTTTCCTGAAAGTTTTTTGGGTCATAACAGACCTGTTTTCCAAACAGATGCACTTCATACCCTGCTCAAAGATCTCCTCAGCCCACCCTCTAGCTAAGCTCTTTGTACAATACATCTACAGGCTACATGGGGTGCCAGAGTGCATAATCTCAGACTGGGGAGTTCAATTCACTTCACAGTTTTGGAAAAAAAATTTAAAAAATTATTAGGCATCAAGCAGGGACTCAGCAGTTCCCATCATCCACAAACTAATGGAGCCTGTGAATGAGATAACAGGGTTCTAGAACAATATTTAAGATGTTTTATTAATTACCAGCAGGACAACTGGTCGGACCTCCTCCCATTTGCAGAAGTAGCATATAATAACTTCCTGCAAAGTAGCATTGATTTCGCTCCTTTTAAAATGGATACAGGACAAGAATTTGTGCTAGAGCTGTGCCAAAACACATCCCAGACCACCTCATTGGCTGACTGGATCACCCAACTACAAAACAACTGGCCCGTGGTCTGTAGAGTGCTAGATGACGCATGTACTGCACACAAGAATCAAGCTGACAACGTACGAAACTAGGGGTGTCAAACTCAATTTTATTGAAGGCCACATCAGGGTTGTATTTGACCTCGATGGGCCAGGGTGGGTGTGGCTAGGGTGGGTGTGGCCAGCTCAACATCACTCATGTTGGGGGTGCCTGTGGAGGCCTGAGTGCTCTGCCAGAAAAAAGAGGCTTCCAAGCTCCATTTTTGGATGTGATGGCTTCCTGCAACCCTCTGCCTGTGAAAATGGAGCTTGTTTTTGCTGGCAGAGGCACCGTGGCTGGTTCTGAGCTGTTTCCAGGGTGATCCCGCAGGCCAGATCTAAGTACCCCGCCGACCAGATCCGGCCCTTGGGACTTGAGCTTGACACCCCTGTTCTAAATCAAAGGATTTTAAAATTGGAGACAGTCTTCCTTTCCACTAAATACTTCCAACCTAGACAAACGTTGAAAAAAACTGGCCCCAAATATGTTGGCCCTTTTCCCATTTGTAAAATCATCAACCCTGTCACGGTATAATTTATACTCCCCAAAGATCTTAGACAAATCCATCCCATATTTCATTGCAGCTTGCTGAAGCTGGCACTAACCTCTTCCTTGCAGTTGGAGCCGGGAACCTCTCCAACCCCCACCCTGATCAAAGGAGAACAGCATTTTGAAGTTAAAGACTTAAAGACTTCTTGACTCCTGCAAGCACAGAAAAAGTCCAATACCTAATAGCTTGGAAACATTTTCCCCCTTCTGAAACCAAATGGATGTATGCATGGCATGTGCACGCCCCCAGACTACAGAGATTCCATAACTAATACCTGCATAAACAACGAGCCCCCCTCTAATCCCTCTCTGTCTCTCTTTCTAGGTCTAATGTCCCTGTGAAGGGGGGCAGCATGTCAGGCTGCCTTCCCCGTCGCTTGTGTTGCAGCCTGCCATAACCCACAGAGGCTGGGGGAAATGGGGGGGGGGTAAGAGGGCCTGTTGTAAAAAGGGGGGAAAGGGAGAAACGCATGAACAAGAGGCAGAGGTGTTAACCAGTATCATCTGGACACTTCAAGGATTTTGGGGCGTCCAGGACCTGGGAATGGAATGTTAACTGCTTCTTGAAGTGTCCGGTACTCAGAACATCCAATTATCATCCTATTGGACATTGATGACCTAGTCAAAGGGGGAGGGCTAAAGTTTGGAACAATTACTTCCACAAATTAGCAATTTGTGCAGATTTTCTTTATTGCTTTCGCTGCATCCAATTGTCTAGTAAAAGATCCTTGAAACCTTCAGATGGAGTCAAGCGTTTTTCTTTCCTAGACAGCCAGCTAGGGCAGGACTGACAGGCTGAATTATAGAATTACTTTTAAGCCAAATTTGTATCAATGCATAATACTCAGTTTAAAATCCAATTTATTATAGTTTTTCATAGCCCCTTTTAAAGATTATGTGTAAAGATTGGTGTTTTGAAGTAATATGATTTACTGTATTTATATTTCACTAAAACTGTACAAAAGAAAAAATAATATTGTGGTTCTCTCCAGACTAACAGTAATATATACTTCTTTAAAGGGGTTACAAAGGTGGATTATGGAAACATTTCTTCACGACTTGGACTAAGACAGAAACTACAGTGCAAACCTTTTTCCTGGTATTTAGAGAATGTTTATCCTGATTCCCAAATACCACGACACTATTTCTCTTTGGGAGAGGTAACAATTTTATGTAAGATACAATATAGTGCAGACCTGGTCATTTTATTGCCTGTAGGCCATATCTGCCCCACAGGCTGTCTTAGTCCAGTTGGCAGCATCTATGGCATGGAACCGACAGTGGCAGGGCAGTGAGACAACAGCCTTCCACAACAGTCTGTTTCTCATGTGACCTTTTCCTTGAAAAAAAATAATTGCCCACACCTGATATAGTGTGTAGTAACATGTGTCATAACTAAATACCTATGCTTTTTGATGTGAAAACCTATAACATTTGGTACAGTGGGATTAAGACAGAGTTTTTCCGTGGTGTGAAAGTTTATCTATAATAGAGGAATATAGGATTATATAATCATTTTTATATTAGCTTTGAAGTAAGCTTTCTTTATATTAAATTTTATTGAAAGATAAAAATACAAAAGAAAATAAGTGTTAGAGAACAGAGAAAAAGAACAAAGCATTTCTTTCCAAGCATTAAGGATGTCAAAGTTTACATCATGCCATTGATAGTTTTTTTGCCATAACAAACCTTTTTAAAATACAAATAATTACAAATTATAAACAAAAATAGAAAATGTTTGTATTCTCAAACTTAATTTCATTTAATACAGTTTGAAAAATTAATATTCCAAATATAATTTAACAAAACATAAATATTAATAAAAACATATATAAAACATTAAAAAGATTAAATATAAATAGAAAACGAGAACAATATTTTTATTTAAAAATAAAAAGCCTGAACAATGAGTAAAATTATATTTTTGTTGACTTCCATAAATCTTGTAGAATCAAAAGACTGCTAATTTATCAGAAAGCTAACCTCTGAAGAAACTATGCCCTATTTCAAGGAAAAAGCAAGACTCTAATAGAATCTAATTTCAGTTTCTGGAAAGTTTACAGCATACCCAAATTTTTAAACAAAATATTGGTATTACATGTCTCAGACTATGTAAACTTTAAGATCAAAACCAAGATAAATAGCAGAAAACAACCACATTTTAAATCTTAGCAATGTGATAGTAATACTTGTGCTATCTCTTTGTTGTTACACCCACCCCCTTCCTGCCTGTATGTGCATTTGCTTACGGAGCTAAAACTTACAAAGAAAGCAAAAGGGATGATCACTGAGAGAATATGAGCCTAATGACTGCATGACCCTGTCATCTAGTAGTTAAAGTGAGGATGGGTAAATTGGCCGTCACACTTTCTAAGGCTAATGTGTAAATTAGTTAATATGTATCTGGTGTGTAAATTAGTTAATATGTATCTATCTATCTATCTATCTATCTATCTATCTATCCTCTTATCTATCTGATTTTTTAAACCTTTCTTTAGATAAGAAATGCGGAAACAAATCAGTGTCTAGATAATATGGCACGAAAAGAAAATGAAAAAGTTGGAATTTTTAATTGCCATGGAATGGGTGGTAATCAGGTAATAATATTTTTTTTTGTTTTCATTGTATTTTGAGCAGTAAGTAATTTAACAGATGTATTTAGATCTCTATTCTTATTGGCCTGTTTCATAATTAATCAAAAATAGAGTTTATGTTGAAGAATCATAATTCCATTTAATGGACAATCAGCATATGATCAGCTTTAAGATAGTCACTGGTATAAATTTCCATGGGTGGTGGTTAGATGAAAGATTCTATCATAAAATAATTCAAATTGTTTCCAGAGTTAATTTGGCAGCATTATTGCCTTCTCTTGAAGCCTTGAGTGATTAATGGAATATGGAAACTCTGGGCATTTAGCCAATATTTTTGTGGCACTTCCAGCAAGATAACCCATGTAAGCTTGCATCTTGTGTGAAACAACTTTTTATATTTTAAATACACCCATGCCCCCACATACTATTGCATCATTAATATTTAAATCAATTTGCTTGCCAAGGGAAATTTACCATATCAGATAAGTAAACACAGTTCATATTTCAGCTATATGAATCCCAATTAATACCCATCATTTCTAATAGCAATTGTCATCTCTGATGTCAGTACAGACACTGCTAAAAAATTTCCCACTTTACACAATTTGTTAAATGTTATGTACTACTTTTGTTTAGAGTAAGTAAGTATAATACAATACATTACAACAGCACAATTGTACTAATAGAATTACAGTTTTTAATATAATAGAAGAAAAAGTAAATCTAGACCAGTGGTTCTCAACCTGTGGGTCGGGACCCCTTTGGGGGTCAAACGACCCTTTCACAGGGGTCACCTAAGACCATCGGAAAACACATATTTTCAATGGTCTTAGGGATAATTTTATGGTTGGGGGGTCATCACAACTTGAGGAACTGTATTAAAGGGTCGCGGCATTAGGAAGGTTGAGACCCACTGATCTAGACAAACTTTGGAAATTTGAAAAATATTACTTTATTGCCACCGGAAATTTCATAAATGCCATTGTTGAGGAAACCTTTTAAGTGGCAAAAAAAGGAGATTCATTTGGCTTGTATTTTCCAAATATTTCATTAGGAGGAGGTTTTATACTCAGATTTTATAATGAACTATCATTGCTGTAATCAAATGTGGTTTTCTCTCAAGGTTTTCTCATACACAGCTAACAAGGAGATCCGAACAGATGATTTGTGCTTAGATGTCTCCAAACTTAATGGTCCAGTCACAATGCTCAAATGCCATCACTTAAAAGGCAATCAACTTTGGGAGTATGATCCAGTGGTATGTGTCTTTATGACCCCAAACTCTTGAGAAAGTATCTGGTTATAAATAGAAAATAGAAGGAAAACATTGTTTTTGAAAGACATTCTGTCAATTTATTTCATAGTATCATGATTCTGTCAGTTTATTTCATAGCATCATGTGATTGCCATTTACAGCCTTCCTTGTTAGCTTCCCACAAAGTCAGTGAGGAAGTAGATCACAGGTCACTCTTGTAAGACGTTCTCCCTCCTGTCGCTTTTTCTCCTGAGGAGCCCCCAGATGGTAGGGCAAGTATAGGATCCAGGCAGGTGGCTGCTTATCCACCCACATTTCTACCAGTCCATTAGCATCCATTCCTCACCTGCCTTCTGGGCTATAGCATCTACCTACCCACTGATGCACATTTCAAGCTATAGGACTTGCACTCCTGCCTCTCCATCAGGCCCAACCATCATGCTTATCCAAACTCACTTGCTTGCCAGCCTGCTTGTAAGAGATTTAAAGAGGGGCTTTTCATGATTGATATTTGCAACTTCCTCTCAGGTTTCCCATTGACTTTGCTTGTTTGAAAGCAAAGGAAGACATAAATTGTAGTCAAATAAGGTCCTTGCTTGATAGTCCATAATTTTTGCTTAACAATGGCAACAGGGCCTGCAGAAGTTACTATAACTAAGTGATGCAGTAATGTGACATTGCACTTTACAACTGTATCACTTAACAATGGAAATTCCAATCTCATAGAACATAGAATCATAGGATTGGAAGGGATCTTGGGAACCCATGCTCAAGGCAAGAAACCTTATACTATCCCATTCAAATGGTCATCCATTTTTTTCTTAAAAACCTCCAGTGATAGAGCACCCACAACACTAGGAAGCAAGATGTTCCATTTGATAAGTACTCCCACTGTCAGGAAATTTTTCCTTAGTTCCAGTTATGATCTCTCTGTAACAATCTTCCAACTGTAGCTTCTTGTCCTGCCCTCAGATGCTTTGCAGAATAAGTCAACCCCCTTGTCTCTGTGACTTCCCCTCATATCACCTCTCTTCCTTCTCTTCAGTGGCCTAGACATACCTAGTTTCCTTAACCATTCATCGTATGATTTAATCTCCAGATCTCTTATCATTTTTGTTGCTCTTCTCTGCACTTTTTCTAGGGCCTCGGTGTCTTTTTTGGTACCATGGTGACAAAACTCAACACATTTACTCCAAGTACGACCTCATTAGTGTAGTACTATCACTTCTCATGATCTTGATGTGCTCTCTGTTGATACAGCCTAAAAATGCATTAGCTTTTCTGGAAGCTGCAACCCTTGCTGGCTCATACTTTTTTTTTTATTTATTTATATGCCGCCCTTCTCTGGAGACTCAGGGTGGCTTACAATGTGTTAAGCAATACTTAAGTGGTAGTCTACTAGATTCCTCTCACAATTGAAATTATTGAGCCACGTACCACCTATTCTATATATGTGCATTTCTTTTTTCCTGCCTTACTTTTCACCACTGAATTGCATCTTGAATAGAGCCCAATGCTCAATTCTTTCAAGATCCTTCTGAATCTTCAATCTATCTTCCAAAATGTTAGCAACTCCCCCCAAGTTGTTGTTTGTCTGCAGATTTGATGAGCTCCCCTTCTATTTCTCATCTAGATCATTTATGAAGATATTGAAGAGCACTGGGCCCACGGCAGAACCTCTCTTTATGTAGTTGTAGTTCTGTGGAATGCAGTTGCAGTCAATTGTGAATCCATCTGGTGGTGGTACTGTCTATTTTACATTGTTCTGCCTTAGTAGGTTGTAGGCTGTTGTCTACTTTGCCAAATGCCTTACTGAATTCCATGTGCATTCACAGCATTTTCTTTGTCCGCTAATTTAGTCACTATCAAAGAAGTGATCCCAAAGTCTTGCCATCTTCTTTCATTAGTGGGCCTAATGAGTTAATGGGATTTAAGAGGCTTGTCCTATGCTATATAGACTTAAGAATCTTATATGCAGCAAACTCAATGAACACCACCTGACAGTTCTAGGAGACTACCAGCAAATTTTAAAAGTTTTGTTTCAGCAACATAAGTACCTCTCATTCACTTTCTCATTCAACTGTTACATATAAAAGACCCTTCTTATCCATGGCTAGGTGATACCAAATGGTATGATAGCCCTTGTACTATTCTTTTTCAGATGAATCCTAAGGGAATGGAAGGTAAGGTTTCATACTTGTATTTCTTATCGCTCTCTTTTATAAACAATGCTGAATTATATCAGCTTGATTGCTGACTTACCCAACATCACATATTTGTTATATCTGTAGAGATTATCAGTCATCCAGGTCATAGTTGTCTCAAAGGTATTTTTTCAAAAGGCAACTGGGCTGTTTTTTCCTTGAGGAAGAAGAACAAAATGTTTGCTTATCATCCAAGAAGCTTCATCAGTTTTGATGGCAAGGGAAAGGATAGGTAATGACAATTGAGACTGAATGGTGGGGGATGGAAGGATAGTTCTGACCGGATGGTGGTGTGGGGGAAAAGGAAGGTTTGTATTTCTTTGCAGTCATCTGGCCATTAACACTCTCTGAGAGCTCTAGAGGACACTTGGGAGTTTATCATTTGTTATGATCATTCATCAATATCTGATAGTTGTCCATCTTGTCAACATTCCATGATTATTCCATAAATAAGGGGGGGGGAATTTGATAGAAAAATGTTCTCAATTCTCCACTGCTTCACAAAGCAAACCATAAGAGACAGTTGTGTTTAATGGTATCTTAATTATTTGATCTTATTTAGAAATGTTGGATTAACACATTTTCTCTCTCTATCTCTCTCACTTCCTCTCCCCCTCCTCTTCTTTCATTTTCCACATGCAATAAAGAAATTAATCCTGTTGCATGTAAACAGTAATCAATGCCTGGATAAAGCCACTGAAGAAGACAGCCAAGTGCCCAGTATCAAGGACTGTAATGGTAGCCGTTCACAGCAATGGCTTCTTCGTAATGTCACCCTTCCAGAAATATTCTGAAGGGTTTCTAAGACAAGGATTGACTGGACTACCTCAGCGAGTGCATTTGCTATATTATGTACCAAGCAAAGGCTGCAAGTTGTTTAATCACTGGAGAAATCAGTTCTAAAGTTCTGAGAGCTGTGAACCAGCCATCCTGGTGTTGAAACATGGAGCTAACTAAAGGAGTACTTGTAATGCTTTATGCACTAATGTTTACAAGAAATCATTTTGTAGAACACATGGACAGTGGAAATGTAATCGAGGAAATATGCTCTCTGGAGAATAGCACAGTTTAGTTTGCTTGTATGTCAGCAACCTCCAAAAATGCTGTTAGAAATATTCCTAAAATGTTTGTGCAAAGTTCAATATTTACCCAAAAGTCATATAAAAATATAAATGGGACAGATTAAAAATAAAAGATAAAAATCATTGATACATAAATGTATAAAACAGGATTTAGAGAAGAAAATCAGAACTGTTAAAACTTATAATTCCAAATTAATATAATTAATTTGATCTTTGTTGAAAAAAGGTGACCAAGCAAAATAGCAACTTTTTATTCAATTGCGTGCTGATCCATTAATTTTTTTTCTTACAGTACAGGCCTTGAACTTGTTTTAAGAGAAACCAAATTTTAGCATAAGTAAAATTAGCACTCTAAATGTTGGATTAAATTTAAAAACTTTTGATTTGGTCTTGTAGTTTTTCCAAACTTATTGCTCCTTTTTTCCAAATATCTCAGAAATGTTTTTTACTTGTTTGTGTTTGATTTGCTACTTAAGTTAAAAGTATGTCAGCTATCTTTGATCTGACAAGAATTTATTTGTGTATTTTAAATTTCTTAACTGATTATGTTTTATGACCAAGTCTCCTAATACTGCATTATAATTTCTTTACAGCAATAAGTATTTCATTACTCAATTTCACTCACCAGAGCCTGCAGAAATAACTTATTCAGGTAATAAATAGCTGGCATCTGATGTTTCCTTAAAGCATATTTCCATTCAATATTACAATATCATTCATATTTTTGAAATGTAATGTTCTACTTTTTTCTAATAAAATCAAGGGAAATTATTAAACAACTCTCTTTATTAAAAATGATAAACTGTAAAAGTGCTATGCCCCCTCCTCCAATTCTGAAACTGGCCAAAAATCATAACATACTGAATCTTACTGATCCCACAGTGTATCTTTCCAGCATATCTGGAAGGGGTCTACTTGCACTGCTGACCATATAGCTATAACACATAACATTCTAAGGGATGTGATTTTTTAAAAATTTTGATGTTCCCAATTCCAACCCTGTACCTCATCATCCATCTTTTACAAAACCACCTTCAGTTGGGAATGCATAATATTATGGTTATCCCATCATAATACTGTGGTCATCCCATCAATTTCTTGGCACTATCAACCAACTGAATTCTTTTTTTTTTAATCCTGGAGATTGTGAACTGGCCAACTGTTAAATGATCAGTAGGTGGCAACAAAGAATTAATTATTTCATATTTCTATGTTGCCATCTGATGTTCATCTGGATATGTGCAGCCAATATGTAGCTGAGAACTGAAATTTTAGAAAGGGAGTTTATCTTTGGGGACATAATGTGAGAAGAAGAAATGAACCAGGACTTTCATGGAGTACTCAAGCAGGCTACCAAAAGGTAATTCCCAACCTCACAGGCTATGATTCTTTCAGTTACTTTTTACATACATTAAGCCAGGCATCACCCAGTCAATTTGTATGGGTTTGCCCATAGAAAAGTAGATAATTTGTGGCCAGGTGAACCTTTGCAGAAATCAATTTTGTGCACCACTACTCTTGCAAGTATTTCTGGACTTGGAGGCCTAACTCACAGCCACATAATTGAGTCTTAGTCATTTCCATTTTACTTGTTTAATGCAATGTGGCCTACTTGGGCCTGCCCTTGAGACTATCCATAACCTGAATACAGTGGCACACACAATCTGGGATATCAAGCAGTTCACCTGAGTAACACCATTGCTGTGAGAGGTGCACTGGTTTCCAGTTACTTTCTAGGAGCAATTCAACATACTGGTTATCACCTATTAAAGCCCTACATGGCCTAGAATCAGGTTACTTAAGGGACCACCTCTCCTTGTGGATATCTGCCCATGTTACTAGGCTAGATAGAATTGGTGTATTGCAGGTCCCCTCCTTTAAATATTGCCATCCAGTGGAACCTCGGAATCCTGCCTTCTGGGTTGCTGTCCCAATTCTTTGTAATAGCCTTCCATTGAAGATCAGAACACCTACCCTTTTAGTCTTCTAGAAGACTGAAGAGCTGAATCTTCCAAGCACTGGGCGGGGGGGGGGGGGGG
>JANHZT010001510.1:54556-65968 GCA_032468215.1 Stegonotus admiraltiensis | reverse complement strand
TATGTTTTATTCTTGGCTGTACACCGCCCTGAGTCCTTCGGGAGAAGGGTGGTATAGAAATTTAATAAATAAATAAATAAATGAATAAATGAATGAATAAGGCAGCGTCATATAACTTTTTCCCCCTTCGCTAAACCAGGCACGGGAGTGGCTAGCGCATGATGCATCTAGGCTGTGGGCCGGGAGTTTGACAGCCCTGGGCTAGACTAATGAACAGTGGGAGAAAAAGGAAAAAAATTTCTTTTCTTTTTTTGTTTGTAACAACTTTATTAATTTATGCCATATACAAAACAAATACAAAAGCAAAAAGAAGAAAAAATAGGGAAAAGTGTCGAGAACAAGGGGAAAAAAGAAAGAAAAAGCATTGACTTTGGTGCAGTAGAACAATTAACATCAAACCTCAACTTTTTGGTTGAGATGGTGTTGTAAGCAGTCAATGATATTCAAAACAGTCATGTTATCTCTTAATTGTCTTTTTGGCAGAAAATCAAAATGGTCTTCATGAATATACCTGTAAAACCTTCTTTAGCCTTTCTGCCAAAACAGCAGCAAAAAGTTTGTAATCCTTATTTAATAATGCGATTGGCTTATAATTCTTTATCATCTTAATGTTTTGACCTTCCTTCGGCAATAACACAATATTGGCTTCTTTCCAAATTGTGGGTATCTTTCCCCCCTTTAATATATGATTCATTATTTCCTGTAGTGGCTAAAGAAGTTCATCTTCAAAACATTTACAGCATTGGCTTGTAAGGCCATCTGGACCTGGAGCTTTACCTGATTTCATTTTTTTATAGCTTCTGATATTTCAAAAGTTGCTATTGAGTCATTCATAAGTTATTTCTGTGTTCGTGAAAGTTTAGGTAATTGTTGTTTTAACAAATATTCATCTATTTTCACAATATTTAAGTCCTGTTTTTTATTGAAGTCTGAATAAAAATTATAAAAAGACTTTTAAATATGCTCATGTAGTATCTTTTGCATCTTTTCCTTTGTGCAAAAACCAGCTGTCCAGCAGGCATGTGTACACTGGAACCCGAAAGACAGCAGATGGCCGGTGCACATGTGTGCGAAGGAAAACTGAAGAGCAGCTGGTGACAATGTGTGTGCCCACAGAGAGTGCTCTGTGTGCCACCTCTGGAACGTGAGCCATAGGTTCGCCATGACGACTCTAGACTATTAACTTTTAGATTTTTCTTTGCAGGATTTTTAGAGGACCATATCATAACAATCCTTAAAAAGGATTTGTGAAAAAAAGATATATTTTCTTGTGGAACCATTTCTTTGCCTCCAAGAGTCTACAAGTACTAAATTATCCACCATCTCAAAGAAGTCCTTGGTAGTTTGCCCTGGAAGGGTTTAATTTCTTTGATAGACATTCTATCCCAAGCTGGGGAAGTCACTCCATTCCAATCCCCCATCTATTTTCATATGAAAAGAGTAACTGGTCCATAAGATATTCCCAAAAATTACCTCTGTCATCATGTGGCACATAAAGACCAACTACTATTGATTTTGTTCCATTAAGCTCAATTTCCACTACTACAAACCTACCATGTTCATCTACTAAAAGTAGCTTGGATTTAAGTTGGGTTTTATATATAAAACAATGAAAAAATCATTGATTTTTTTTGTCCAGCAGATATAAATTTATCTCCTAATCGTTTATTTATTAAGTATTTCTCATTTTGTTTCTTAATATGTGTTTCTTCAAGGCAAGTTATATCAGAATTGTGCTTTCTCAGATAATTACATTAACATTTCATGTAATTAATTTCCATCTTTAGATAATGTCAAATTCCTATGTGGACATCTCCACCGGATCTCTTTTTTTGTTTTTTATAAAAATGTCAAATCAATGCGTGAACAGTGTGGCACCTGGGCACCATACATTCCACTACAAAGAAAACTGATCAGATTAAATATTATTATTACATTCAATCAATTTATGTAATTCCCATAACAATACATATCTATATTAGGTTAGTCTTTCATTATTCAATTATTCCACCTATTTCTCTTTATTTCTTTCATTTTATCAAATAAAAATGTAGTACATTAATATTTCCTTTATTTCTATCACTTAGTCTAGCTTTTAATCATATCACCTTATAAAAATGGCTTTTCCCTTCTTTCCTATCTAACTTCTAATTGTCACCTGTCTACAAAAAGAGAAAGAAAAAAGAATAGCGAGGGAGAGAGAGGGAAAGATAATTCAAAACAGCAACCAAGAAAAGGAATCATCCATCCATCATCACTTGCCTGCTTTATACTTTAATTGCTATGCTTCAAAAGAAAGAGGGGAAAAAGGAAAAGCAAGTCAAAACAATAAAGAAAAAAGAGATCCTCTACCCATTGTCTCTTGCCCGCTTCGATACTTCAATTGCTATGCTTTTTTTTACTTGTCTCTCCCATTCCTCTCTTAAGTCTCCATCTATATCTATTTCATGGATGTCTAATCTAAGTATTCCTCCCACCTCTACCCACTTCCACTGCCCATTTTCTAACGTTTTTACCAAGACCCCTGCCTCCCTTTCAAACATATCTTCCAACTCTCTTAGTATGTTTCCTCCCTGGTTTAATTCATCAATCATTATTATTTTTGTTATGATCTCTTCGTCTTCTTCCTTCTTTATTTCTTCTTTTGGCTCCTCCCTTTCCTGGGTGTCTTAGTCTGTAGTCATCATCCCTTCTGTAGTGTTTTCCATTTTTTCCATAATATCCTTAAATTCTTTGTCCATAATGTCTTTTATATTTTGAAAAAGTAAATCCATCTCCTGGACAATTCCACTCATTTCTCCTTCTTCAGTATTTTATTTTATTTTTTTAAGAAAATTGATTTTTATCCAACAGTCCAAGAACTATTTATTTAGTCTTTACACTATCCTTCAAGGAGTACACTAGTCCCAATTTTTTATATCTCATAAATTAACACTCAGTTCCATTTGAGTAGTCCCAGAGGTTATCAAAAACTAGAGCTATAATCCACAAATAACAGCCTCACATATGCTGAGACTGACAAGGCATCTGATGCATTCTGAATCCAATAGGGCTGTCAGTATACCTTTAAACTCCAAAGACACCACTATTAATTGATTGGAACAATCACTGGTTTGATGGGGTGACTTACCAATGGGTTGTTTTCTCCTCCGTTGTTGCTTTCTGATATTCGGCCCTTGGACTCCTGGTCTGAGTTCCCTTGCCATCACCTGATGATGGGGTGAACTCTATGACCCCCAGTCCTCTAACCATGGTCTTTCTCGACTTAGGGACATTTCCCCCCCACCTTTCTTCAGGTTCCATGGGGTGGTGGATAATGGCCTCAAGGCATGTCATCCAGGCATGACCCTCCTTCCGACAGCTGTAACAGCCAATAGGCATTAGCGGGGGCTGGTCTGGGGTCTTTACTGTCTTTCGTTCTTTTATTTTTCTCTTTCATGGATGTCATGTTCTTTCGAACCTTGTTTAAACCAAGTTAATGTCTTTTTAGGCTTCCTCCGCATGAGGAGTTCACTTTTTGAATTATATGTCACGGGGGGGGGGGAAATCAGGATTTTAGAGATGCTTAGGTGGGGCATAGCCAAAAAAAGGTTGGAAACCACTGTTCTAGGGCCAGGGGAACACAGCACAACCTGGCTGGGCCAGTTGGGAAGTCTGCCCCATACTCCTCCATATAGCTCCACATGTGGGTGAGGAAGAAGTTGCCTGGTATCCCCATTGCATCTCACCGCCAGTGCTGGTGGGCATCAGTCCCCTTTCCCTGGGAAAGTGGCCCAAGCTGGCCCCCTTTGGGCCTCTGGGATCAAGTTGATTATCTGTTCCGGTGCTATATAGTGGGGGTTGGGCTCATTTGATGTTGAACCCTGCAAACTCTGGTTGGATGCTGGCTTTGGGATCGCCCCCCTTGGCTGAGAGTCACCCTGGGAGGGGGCTTCTCCCATTCTTCAATCCTTCCAATCCTGGTCAACCACTGGGCTCTGGATCGGGTGTCCTGCTCTAGTGAGGCTTTTGCATCTTCTCTCCAGCCAGGATTCTTTTTGTTGCTACCAAGTTTAGAAGCTGCCAGTTTCCACTTCCTCCTATATTTCTTGGGAAGACATCTTTTGCCCATCCCCATGATAGCGGTTGTCCTCTGGGTAGATTGTTATTGCAGATCTAGCTTAATGTTAAGTCTGTCCCATATGGTCATCTAATAACGAAAGACCCTTGATTCTATTTGTAGTGAAAGGTATATGTTTATTGATGTCAAGTGGCTACAACATAGCAAAGCTAGATCTGAGGATTCCTACACAAGATGCCCCAAGTTATCTCATCCATTTCCCAAGCCCTCCCCCCCCTTGGTCAATTTCCTAAATGTCCAATAAAATTCAATGTCTGTGACTTTTGGCGCCCCTTTGGTGGCTGGTTGCTTCTGCTTCCAGGCCAGATGGCCTCAGGCCCCTCTTCTGATATTCCAGATCTGTTTCCTGTCTCCCCCCCCCGTATTTCATGTCAGGTTGGTATCAAAGCGAGGAGGGTTGCAGGGGGGTGATGGTAGTTCTGACACTAACTTGTAGCAATGAAGAGTATCTTCTTTGTTTTGTTTCCACTGTTAACACTATGCCTTATGGAGAGTGGTTTCTATTGTCAAATTCCCATGCAATATCTTTTTTCCTTTGAACTGATAAATCTTGGTACAATTGAAGAATGGCTGTATGCTGCTCAGCCTTTTGACTGGTTTTTCAACAACTGCTTATATGCTTACATTTGTTGCAAATATATGTTATGTAATTTTCAAGTATAAATTAATTTTTAGCCCTTAATGTCACATAGAATAATTCAGTGTTATACATGTTACATTAAAGTATAAATTTGTCACATTAATTTTTAATAACATAGTTGAACATATTTATTTCAATATACATTTTCCAAGATTATCCCAGTGTATACAACAGGAGGCCAATATTGCTAAAAACTACAGGAACTATTTTTTTTTTATGGAAACAATGGTCACTTGGTTGTCTCTGATGTTAAAATATATAGGAAAGAGCAACTCTTCTATATTGTATAAAGCCTCTACAGGTTTATTTAGATATATGTATACTGAGCTGGACATATTCCATTAAGAACACAAGTTTGTTTCTTACCAATTATCAGTATCAGTTGAGTTGTTTATGAACTGAATGAGATTCAAATTTAGAAACAGAAATAGAAACACAGAACTGGAAGGGACCTTGGAGGTCTTCTTGTCCAACTCCCTTCTCAAGGCAAAAATCCTTATTCCATCCTGGAGAAATCCATCTTTTTTTGAAAATCTCCAGTGATGGAGTATCCACAACTCTGGAAGGCAAGTTGTTTCTTTGTTTAATTGTTTTCACTGTTAAGAAATTTCTTAATTCCAGGTTGGGTCTCCCTCTTACAAGCTTCCACCCATTCCTTCTTGACCTGCCCTCAAGTGCTTTGGAAAATAAATAAATCATCTCTTCTCTGGGACAGTCTTTCAAGTATTAGAACACGGCTATCATGTCACAACTAACCCTTCTCTTTGTTAAGCTAAACACATCTAGTTCCCTTAGCTGTTCCTCCAATGGTTCAGTCTCCAAACCCCTTATATTTGCTGCTCTCTGCACTTTTTCTAGGGCCTCAGCATCTTTTTTGTATTGTGGTGACTAGAACTTGATACAGTATTCCAACTGTGGTCTACTAATACAATGTAGAACAATACTTCTGGTGTCACTTCTTGTGATCTTGATGCTATTCCTCTGTTGATACAGCCTAGGATTGTGTTGGCTTTGACAACTGCAGCACCCTGCTGGCTCATGATCCATCAGAAAACCTCCCGTGTTTTCCCAAAAATAAGACCCAGTCTTATAATTTTTTGCCATCAAAAAGGCACCAGGTCTTTTTTTTAGGAATGTCTTCCACTGACTCACCTTGCAGTGGCGGCACCAACAGCTCCATCCAGCAGGAGCCTGCTGCTGGCCCACTTCTTCTTCAGCAGCTTTTCACTTTTAAAGGCCTTCAGGAAAGGCCTCTGCAGCCAAGGAATGGCTTCTGGATTGACGCACGTGTCACCCCAGCCTCCATTTTGCCATCAGAGGCCCTTCAGGAAAGGCCTCTGTAGCTGATGACAGAGCTCCGGATTGATCCCAATGGCAACGCACACAAGTGGTGGCAAATGACCGCAGAAGAGGGCTGGCAAGGCAGGTGTTGGGATATGCGAAACCTGGTAAGTAGGGCAGATCCACCCACCACCCTAGCTTAATTTTTACCCATGCACCTTGCTCCACCCCATAATGGACAGGGTCTTAACTAGGGCTTATTTGCGGGGGGGTGTAGGGCTTATATTAGGCACACATGAAAAAAATCAAGCTAGGGAGTACTTTTGGGGTAGGTCATATTTTGGGGAAAACACAGTAGATCTCCCTCAAAGTTACTACTGTTGAGCCAGGTATTCTGGACCCACACATTTATTTTTTCCTGCCTATGTACAGGGACTTGTTTTTCTCTCCACTGAACTGCATCTTGTTGGATATGGCCCAATGCTCAATTGACAAGATCCTTTTGAATTCTGAGTATCATCCAAAATGTTAGCAATTCTCCCCACCTTGGTGTCATTTGCAAATAAGATTAGTAAACCTACGATCCTTTCACTTAGGTAATTTATAAGGATGTTGAAGAGTACTTGAGGCACTCAACAACAGAACCCTGAGGTACTCCATATAGGCATGCATACATGCATGGATGCATTCTCTCTGTCTCTCACACACACGCTTACAATGGTTCATTTAGTGACCATTCATTACAACAGCACTGTAAAAAGTTTTCACACTTACGACCATTGCAGAATCCCCACGGTCACGTGATCAAAATTCACATGCTTGGCAACTGGTTCATATTTATGATAGTTGCAGTATTCCAGGCTCATGTGATCATTTTTTGCAAACGTCTGACAAGCAAAGTCAATGGGGAAGCCAGAGTCACTTAACAACCACGTTACTAATTTAAAAACTGTAGTGATTTACTTAATAACGGTGGCAAGAAAGGCTGTAAATGGGGCAAACCTCATTAACTGTCTCACTTAGCAATACAAATTTGGGGCTGAATCTTAGTCATAAATTGAGGATTACCTGTACACACACACGCACACATATTCAAGCTATGGAAGTAGCTATTTTATACTACTTGTATTTTGTCTGCTATGCTAATTATACAATCATCTAGATATTGCAGATTGCACCTTCTGATTTAAAAGAATACTACATATATGGGCTTTCTTATAGTACTCATTTATGAAATGCCTTCATCTAATTGAACTGATCTTATTAAAATTTAACATTTCAATGTCTACTTTTATACTGGATTACTTAAATATTATGCAATTGACCAGCAGTATTGAATGTTTCAGTGAAAATATTACTTTGGAATGCAATGCATTCAGATTTCCAATTTATGAGAAAAAAGCTTGTTAGAATTAAAAGTTCTGTTACCCCAAGTGAGTCTATAATATTATCTGCTATCAGATAATATAAACTGTGATGTGCTATTTTTTAACTGTCCTTTAGCTATCAAAATCCTACTGGATTAAAATGGAATATAGATCAGTAAATAGATAACATTAAAAAAAAAGATTAGAACCTTTTTTTGTTTCCCCAATAAAGTCAAATTTACCAATTATTAAATATGTGATGGGGTAATGTTAACTTCCTGGCAATAAGATGCTAAATTTATCTCTTCTAATCCTTGAGATCAATACTGGCTTGGTGAGCAAACTAATTTACTTAATTTTAAGTGAGCTACCACTCTTGTTTCTGCATTTGCAACAAGAGGATTTCTGCATTTGCAACATGAGAATAGTATTATGATATTGTCTTTGGCTACAGTTATAATTAAGGCAATAAAATGTTTAACACTCTGAATATAAAGGCAATGTAAACAATTTTTCTCGACAGTATTTTCATTAGTACTGCTGTATCACATTTTGTAAAAAAAATCCATTATGTTTCAACTTGCTATGTATGGCACTGAATTTCATCAATTTCCATCAATGTTTTATTATATTAAGATTTATTCAATGGAATGATATATATAGCTGATTCTGTTAAAACAACAAAAAACAGTATCAGCAAGCACATGCCACCACTCTTATCTGAAAATATTCATCATTATCTATGATGTTCTACTTACACTTTTTATCAAGGCATCAGGTAACACTCCAACTTTTTCTCTGTCCTATCACATGGAAGAAACCTTTAAACCCAACAGTTGCATAAACAGCTTATTTTTATATAATCATATGACAGTAAGAGTTGGAAGAGACCTTGGAGGTCATCTAGTCCAACCCCCTGTTCACAGACCTATATTAAGAATTCGAACCGCCGACCTTTCTGATGGACAAGCTCAGCGTCTTAGCCACTGAGCCACTGACTATTTTCATATTTTTCAAACATATTTTCAGCATATGTTTAACAGAATCAAATGCAATATAAACTTTAGCCTATCAGAATGTAAAAACGAACCTTTCCCCAAAACAAGTTGTACTTTTTCCCGTCGCAGTCTAATAGAAATTTAATATCCCTCGAGTTTAATGTATTGATAATAAAGTGGCCCCGGGTTCTAGGAGCATGTACCATTTCAAATTCTAAATTTCTATGAAGTACAACAAGGCACTCCGCTGTCTTGATTTCGGCGCACATAGACAAGATCACAGCAATACAGCAGGGACTAAGGAAGAAAATCCTACTATTAATAAGGCGGTTAGGAGGGATTCCCGGAATCTTTCCTCGGTATGTCTCCTCTTCCTCGTGGCCTTGTGACACCCCGCCCCCTATCGGGGGGGGGAGCGGGGAGAGAGAGAGAAAAGGGCCCAGATCCGCAAGGGCGCCAACCTCTGACCGTTTTTCCATTCTCTTTCCATGCCTTCTTTGAACCCCCCGCGTCATCACTAGGCCGCGGCGGACAGCCCTCCAGGATTTAATCGACCAAGCGAGAACAATATCAATACTTCCTATATCCACAGTAGGAAAACCCAGGCCCCCTCTGAGGCCGAGGGGCTCAGGCTGAGCTCGGGTAGCCGACTCCCCTAGGATCGCCCATTCGTCCCTCACCTTTGCGCAGTTCGCGCTCCCAGACGGTGACAATGAGCGGCGAATGCTTTCGGTGATGGATAAGCCACAGACTCAGTGTTTGGACACTTTGCTGAGAATTGCTTAGCTCCGACAATTTCCTCTCCAGCGCCGATTCTGAGAAAGCAGACATAGCCGCTCTATCCTTTCCCCCAATTTCGGACCTTCTAAGGTGAATGAACGTTGCGATAACCAGATCGCGTACGCTAACGTATCTCAAACCAAAATGGCGGCTACCCTGCCTGTCGAACTGCAGAGGCACGCCTTTTGCGCAACGTCACTAAGCGAGACATGTGCTAGAGAGCGTTACAAAAAAGAAATAACTGTAGTCCGTTTTAAAAACCCCAGTTCCAAAAAAGGGAGCGTTAAGAGTTTTCTTAGTATAGTAAACCGAATTGCACAAAAAGATGCAGCTTTCCAAAGGAATCAGAACACACATATGAAGCAGCAATATTCTCATTGCAGCTGCTTTTTGTCTTGGCTTTCCTTCTGTACACCACAAATTATCCTGAATTCTGCACTAACTTTTTCTGTTTTCATGGAGTCGCCAGTCAGCGCAAATCGACTTAAGATACAAACTGACTAATAGTCTTTATTTGTGCATCCAATAGAGACTACTGTGGGCCACAGAAGATGGACTTTGTAATACTTGAAACATGGTTTTTGTAGTACTGTTCCACTGATTAATTAAAAGGTTTTTTTGTATTTTAAATTTGCTTTTTCAATTGCACTGCTAATAATTTTCCATAAATCTTAACCTTCAAAAAAAGGCCTCTGAAACGAGGACTGGCAGGAGTGCATTCAATACATGGTAGATAAACAGTTTCAGTTTTAGCTGTTCTCAAGCCTCCGTGAACAAAGAAAATAGTCAAGCCAACCTTGAGAAACAGGAGAATGTATCTTACCCAAATCCATGTTGATGTTTTCCATTGGCAAATGTTTCTTTTACTTTTATTCCAAATACAATGCTCTTTTCTATGGCTATGCACACGTTATTGAATGCTGTAATTCTTGTGATGTAACTGAACAGATGACTATCTCTAAACCAATTAATTTATGCTTTTACGTTCTTAGTTATGCTAATATAAAAGTTATCCATTCATAAAATCCATTTCTGGGGATTCTCCGTTTCATAGAGTAACAGTGATGATGTTTCTCCTTAGTGACCAATTATTTTCTTTTGCTTCGCAAGAACAAAAGTGGCAAAGCCAATTGCTGGCTAAAAGAAACTGTTACTGGAGGTTTTTGTAGAAAGAAATATCTACTTATAAGAAAGAGATTGTGGGAGCATCATCACTGGAGGCTTTCAAGAAGAGATTGGACTGCCATTTGTCAGAAATGGTGTAGGGTCTCCTGCTTGGGTGGGGTGTTGGACTAGATGACCTACAAGATCCCTTCCAACTTTGTTAATCTGTTTGTAACCAAAGGATTAAAATCCAGTTTTAAATGGTAAATTGTTGAATAGCCAACAGTAGATGCTTTTGCTTACTTTGAACCTTACATTAATAGCTCTGATAAACACATTGATTGTTGCTCCCTTTTCTACTTTTTACCAATAACTCAACAGATTCAGTTCTCCAGTTTGAAAGGACCTAGCCCAGGGTTCTTGAACTCAAATTGCTGTATGGGACCAGCCTACCAGTCATCAATATATAATGGGAATCCAATACAGGACCATTACACCATCTAAGGTAGGCCATTCTTTACAGCCTGCAAACTGCAACAAGTAGGAGAGGCAGCAAAGGAAGAAGTAAATTTTGGTTGTACCCAAGATAACATAACAATGTGGGTCAGGAGCAAACTTGTCTCTTTGCCTACCCCACCCAGACATGAAACCCATTCTTTTAAGCGCAAGTTGAACTCATTTTGATTGAGATTCAAAAGCTGAAAACCCATTACCTGTAGTTGTTTTCCACCTCTGGCCTATTCCAAAGCCCCATTGTGAATGACAGAGGGACACATGCAACCCATTTGGCCTTTCTTTGAAAACCCTGACCTAACTATCTATACAATTGTGGTAGTATATGCAATTACATAATTTTTTATATGATTCTCTGATTAGTTGCATACACACACACGTCTGTGTATACACCTCCCACACACATATACACACAAATATCTATCTATCTAAGAGCCTTGGTTGCGAAGCAAACTAAAGTGCTGTTAAGTAACACCAGCTGTCTGCAATTACTGCAAGTTCAAATATCACCAGGCTCAAGGCTGACTCAGCTTTCCATCCTTTCGAGGTAGGTAAAATGAGGACCTGGATTGTGGGGGCAATAAGCTGACTTTGTATAAAAAAGAATAC
>JANHZT010001506.1:223216-234765 GCA_032468215.1 Stegonotus admiraltiensis | reverse complement strand
TTTTTCTTTCATTCTTTTTTCCTTCTCTCCCTTCCTCTTTCCTTCTCTCTCTCTCTCTCTCTCTCTCTCTCTTCTCTGAAAGTGGTTCTTTAGGAAGTAAGATTTATTGTTGCATGCTCACAGTAAACACTAGATAGACCACTTTAAGTACTAGATTTTGTTCTTCATCTCCATTGGTGCCAGGAAGGAATACTTCACTGTAGAACGGTAACAGATGTTGCAGTAGGATAAATTGTTTTGTGAATGCTGGGCCAATTTTGCTCTTAGGGCTAATTTACATAATTTGGTTTGTTTGTTGCAGCCACATGGGTAGAATACAATAATGCAATTGCTGATACCATATGGACACCCAGAGAACATTGCTTCCCTGTTACTGATAGACCAGTGGATTGGCAACTTTGTACAGCACTGGGTTGTTAACTTTTTTGGGGGTTGTACACCTGGATTGTTATCTTCTTGGGATCTTAAAAAAAAACAACCAACCAACCAACCTAGCACAAAAGTACCTTTTGCATAATTATATGATATGAAAAAGCCAGCAAGGGCAAAACAAAGATAATGAGTTAAGCTGACCAGCTTTCCCTGACTGGGTTTATCAAATTTGTGCTCATTAATTTTAAGGGACATTAAATTAGACCTAGGAATCATTGAATCAGATTGCCGTATATGCAAAACTGTCTAAAGCTGACAACCAAGTAGTAGGGCTGCATTCGGGACAAATCCATTTTTCATACCTGTATTTCCCAAGATATCATCAAGTCTTGTATTTTAATGAAAATGTGTGATAGCAACTATTTATATGTAATAGTAGACACATCGGGCCAGTGGCCTATTGCTGCCAAACCTGGCCAGTTCTGAAACTTGGTGCCTCAAGCCAGTGTTTTCCACTGTAAACATCTGCTTATTGAACAAGCTGAGTTTTCAACTTAAAATACTGTAGCTCAAAATATGTGCTCATCTGGAGCTTAATCTAAAGTCACTATGGCTTGTCACACATAGAAGTGAAGTTGGATTTGGATGCATGAAAGAAAAGAGAGGATGCAGCTAAGAACGGTACACAACAGCTGAGTCTAGATTCCTACCTCGCTATCTAAGTGCAGAAGGGCTTCACTTGAGTCTGAACGGAGTTCTTCAAAATTGTGCCCTAGGAGTTGGATGTGGCCCACTGATTCTGCCAATATGTCTTCCATTCAGTGGCTGCTAGTCACTTTGGCATCACTGAGCTGCTTCTTACCACGTGCAGCCTTTTAATATAATGCACTCATACAGAATGATGTTTTTAGCATAGATTTAGAGAAAGATGAATAAGCCTTTCAGGTTTTTTTTTAAAAAGTTGTATATAGTAAACAAAGCAAAGCAAAACATACTTACTGACTTGTGTCATGTTTCACAAAGCTGTATTTCTCAGCTAAAAAAAGAATATCAAGGTGAGGCAGATGGGCACCCCTGCACTAATTTATTAATTTCAAGGATTCAGCATTCCCCATCCTTTTATTCCTAAAAGAAATGCTTCATTTATGAGTATTGTTTGTGTCTAGATTTTCTTGGCACACTGAAGAGGTCCCAATGTCAGGTTGGTCCTAGATTGATTTCTGTTCCTTTCTTCACTCTTTGAGTTCTAACTTTTACTTCTGAAGAAGCCATCGTATAATTTGTGCCTAACTTTATATTGATATAGCAGAATATATATCTTAGCTTCCACGTACAGAACAGTTATCAGTATTTAGCTCCGTAGTTCAGCTGTGTGATTTGCCCCTGCTCTTTTCTTACAAATTTATTTATACAGCCTTTTGATGTATTCTTCTCTTTCAGTCAACAGGGTGAGGGAAATAGCTCATCCCTGACCCCATTCTATATAAATGTAGTATTAGTGATAGTTGTTGTTGTTATGATGATATATAATACATAACTTCACAAAGACAGATTCTTCCTCAGAACAACTATTTTGAGGTGTGCACACCTTATTTTCATTCACCCACTCCCACCATGTGGTCATTCCGTAGTCACATCATAACCCACCTTTACGAGTTGCGATGGTCAAGAAACATTCTCACTCAAGAAAGAGCAAGATTTTAGCTCAACAGCTCAATTCCTTCCATAGATAACTCTGCATTGCATTTCTGTGCACAGTATATAGCCCATAGAATCTTCCTGCAGTATATGCAGTGCTGTACAAGTATTGATTTACAAAATGATTTTAATCTATTGAGTAGTTTGGGATGAGAGCTTCGTAAGAACAATATTGAAACAAACCAGTTCATTGTAAATGCAGTACCCACGGAAGAGATAGACATGCCTTTTAATAATTGGCACAATTGTAACCTACAGCATCCTCTTGTACTTTATACATGCATCTCTGAGGTTTTAAAAAGTGATCAGTGTTCATGTAGCATGTTCTAGGGCTGTTATATGTCCCTATAAAATATCTTAGCAACCAGTGTAGAGGTGGTGAATTCTAGAATACAGTAGCTTGCTTGCTTCTTCTCCACTCCTTGTGTTTGTAAGAGCTGAACTAATTGTACTTCTTTCAGGGGACTGCTTTTAATTCCTTTTGTCTATTTGTCTTCACATTACAGGGTCTCAGGTAACTCTTGTGTTTAAAATCTGTGTTTGTAGATAGGCAGATTTCATCTTGCTTGGGGTGGGCGGGTGTGGTAAATGTAAAAAGAGAAAACTAAAATGACTCAAATTTTGTTGTAAGTTTAAAAAGTATTTCTCAAAATATTTATTTTATATTTATATTAAATATATAAAATGGGGCGTACTCCAGCCAAAGTTCAGCACTTTCCTCTATTTTTAGTGAGAAAAACTTTAAGAATGTGTTTAGATCACTTCATGGAAATAATTGACATTTAAGTGGGTTTGAGACTAGCCAAAGTGTCGCCTGAAATCTTTTTGCTGAACTTTCTCTTTCATGGGGCAAATAGCATTGCCAATTCTTTCCCACTATTGGATGACTGTCAATCATTGAGCCGCCAAGGAGAAGCACAATTAAACAAATTGCCATCAGTTGGTTAAAAAAAATCTATTAACCCTGTTCTTGTTTATGTTACATATTACAATTTGCTGGGATTTTCATCCAAAAGGTTCCAATGAAATGAGGGGACAAGTGTGAAAGTTCATGAGATAGGTCGGTGGTTCTCAACCTTTCCTTCACTTAAATACCTTATGTGGCCACGGACTAGGGCCACAGACCCCCAAGATTTAACTCAAGATTTACATCATAACATTTCTTCAAGCTTTTGTGCCCACCCCCCCGGTGATGACATTGTGTCCCCAAGGGGTCCACGGACCACAGGTTGAGAACCACTGCGGTAGGTGATTGTCAGCATGTTGTGTGTGCCTTTAAGGTTCTTCGTTGATTCTCGTGTAGCTTGAAGCATTAAGTCCTTTTCACAAGCTTACCAGCCTAAATTTAGTGCTGAGGGCCCTTTTGCCAGATGATTCAGTGGGAAACTACTATTTTGCATTTGTTCTGGGATTTATTTCTTGTCCAAGTTATGTTTTCAAGAACTACCTCTTGTTCTTGGCATAACGAAATTTCATAAACATGAGCTGGAAAATTAGTTTCTGTAGGCATTAGTAGCTGGGGAATAAAAATCTGTTGCACATGGAAATGAATAATTAACTACTATAGTTTTTTTAAAAAAATAAATAAACAACACAGTGGAAGAAACTAGCATATTTTATTTTCAGTCTGACCTTATATATATTTTAATCAAATTGTATATTTGACAATGTATACAATATAAACTGTATATGTATTAATTATCTTCCTGCCATTATTTTAAACTTGGTAAAACAGTCAGAAAGTACATTCAAAACTATTACAAAAGAAAACAGTAAAAATATTATCAAACAAATATCAATTAAAGACCACTTCCACCTCTACCAACAATATGTTAGTGGGAAGCACAGTAAAGTAGATGTTACTTCAAACTTTACTGGAAGTAAATGCTAGTGTTCCAGTAATCAAAATGAGACAGTAATAGCCCTGCAGCCAACATATTTTTCTGGGAATCAAGAAAGCAACAATATCATAGAACACTGAAGAACTATATTCCAAGCAAGAGCACATATGTTATGTGCTGCAAATTCAATTTTTAACTCTTGGAAATTTTAGGTTAAAAAATAGAGTCCATAAATATTGGCCAGCTTATAAATTCAAGTGAATGAATGAATGAATGAATGGTTCTGGCTATCAGTTTGTAGAAATAGTTTTCTGGTATACGGACCAATGATTTGACTCAAATAATTTTATTTGTTGATTTGACTCCACTTCATTTCTGTTAGGAAAGGAAGAGTTTATGTCTGCTATCTCATTGCTGTTCATAAACGAAACCACAGCAAGGCCAAACTGGAGATAAATCATTTAAAAAAAAATAATTTAAAACAAGTATCTGGTAATTGACTCCTTATTCAGTAAATTGATAAGATGGTTTTCTTATAACGCCTGAATTTGAAAGAACATTGAAAGGAAAATATGCAGGGCATGTTTTAGAGCACACCTGATTACCTAAAAAGAGTTTATGGGTTGGTTTGTTGTCAGCCATGTGCGAAACATTGGTATTAATTAAAATTAATGCTGAAAAGGAAAGATGTTAAAAGCTGCATTCTTCTTGATGTAGAATCTATAGGGCATGCGCTTTTCATAAACAAGAACTCATTCTGTATAATATTTTAAAGGTCAGTCTTTAAAACAGTCCATTTCTGTACAATGTTTTATAAATCACCTCTTGATGCCACAAAAATCTACACAATTATTTTAAAATATACAGAGCATTTTCCTGATCTGGACCAGGATTATGCAGTTTTAGTTTGACCAAGGAATGCACCTCCTGATGCAAACATTCATTTCTAATTTTATTGTGTAGAGAAAAATAACTGCTTTTATATTATTCCTAGTGTTCAAATGGTAGTAATTTTCCACTGAGTTTGATGGCGAAACTACTTTTGACTTGAAGCTTCAGTCGAGGGTATTCAACACGAACAGCCTAATTATTAGTTTATGTCGAATCACCTATGGTATAGAATCAGAAAATTAAGATGAGAAAGAAAATCAGGCTAGGCTACTGTGACCTTTTTAGTGAGAACAAAACCATTTCATTTTTAAATTTGTCAAATATAGTATGCCTCTAATCTGCCCAACAAAAGTTGGTTTGTTGAAAACAAAAAAATGTCTATTTTACAGCTCTTTGGATTGTCTAGTAGCAAATGCATATATTTTATGAGCACATCCTAAACATCATAAAATATTTTACTAAATGTAATTTTTAAAAATTAATAAGAGTAAAATAAAAAGCCATATTGCAGAAAAGTGTCATATCTCTTTCTATAACTGTTGATCTTACAAATAATAGAAACAGTCTTGAAATTTAATGTAAGTTGTCTCTGTGGCATATTTGTCTAACCAAATGAGGTCAATTTTTAATGAATCAGATGTACTCTTCTTAATGTATATATTTAAATGAAGATCAATGCAAAATATTCCACCTTCAAATTCCTTATAGTTACCTGTAGAATATGTTTTGGCTTGATCCAGCAGCACTTTGTTTAAGAAAAGTGGTTTTAACTTTTATCTACCAACATGATTTGAAATGGGTCTAGGCTTATGTTTAGTTTGGATCAAGTTATTCTTTCTATCAAGTTCTATCATGTTCTGCACCACTGATTGGATTGGTGTGCTTTGCACATCAATTATGGTGGGAGGAGGTGTGGCAATAAAATAGCATTTAGCATTGATTAGCCTCTACACTGTTCTGCCATACTATTTGCACCCTTGTATAGTTCATAGTGACCTCTTGCTAGAGTTTCATGCAGATGCTATTTTTCTTTCTTTCTTATTAAATGGCACCTTTTGCAGGCTTTCTATTTCAGGTTGACAAAAATGAGGGGAAAAAATGCCAGTGCTTTCAGTTGTAGCTTGGCAGGGGTTCCTTTGCTGTAAGGACAGGTTAATTTGGTAGGTGTTGCTGTTGTAATAGCTTCTGTCCTTTAATATGTAACTTGAATGGGACATCCCAACCGAACCTAGGTCCCAGTGAAAGTAAGAACAGGAGTGTAGCGGTAGTATTTGTTAGATGTTTCCTAGCAAGTGTTTTCGACAGAAAACTGTAACTGTTGCCATCAGCCATGGTAAATTGCTGCTGCTACTTGGTATAAACAGTTTTGAGCTAGATTGACCGATGATTGGATATAAAATAGCATCATATATTGCTTTGATTCCTTTTGCATTAGCCAACTGTTTTTCTTCTGGGAAAGAGAATGCTGTACCTGTTAGCTTGGCACACTTGTTAAAAACTGGAACCCCAGCAGTGCAAGATCAACGGTAATCATGGAGAGCAATCATTGTTTAATGAATGATCAATAATGTGCTTAATGAACACATTATTGTGTTTAAAAACAAAGGTGTGGCAGTTGCAGCCTTACTAAATGTCTTGAAAATATATGTTTTTCTTAAGGCATATTTATTTGAATGGAAATAACATAAGCCAAAAGCATAGGTGGTGTGTTTTAGATGCAAGGATCTGTGTATATGCTGGCCATCTCCAAAGTCTTTCTGACTTCGTTCATGATTCTATTGTCCAAAACCGTAGCTAAACTTCTTGCATATACTAAAACTTTGCATAGTGGCCTGGAATGTAGCATTCCATCTTTGACTAAAGAGGAAGGAGTGGGGGAAAAATGAATTTATGGTAATAATGGCTTTTGCCTTTCTGCTACCACGAGGCAGCCAATAACCAAAGAAAGAGGGAGCGAGTGTTGTATTTTCAACAGGTTGAATTTAAAATGTGAAAGCTGGGCTAGACTTTACTGCTTGCAATAGTATGATTTTGCCCACCATGTTTTAAATACATCTTCAGGTAACCATTTGCCTTATAGGTGTATTTCATTGTTAAGAATAAAATTAATATTTGATTAGAATATATTGCTGTCCATCACCTAGAGTATATACAGTAGCATACTTTGTGTCTTTTACAGGGCAGTCCTATGCAGATTTACTCAGGAGTGAGTTTCACTGTCTTTATTGAGACTTACTCCCAAGTAAGAGTATATAGGATTGTAGTTTTAGGCACTTTATTGTGGACCTATCATGGAATAGGTTAATTCTTAATTACTTGCGTAATGTCATAAATACTTACAGGCATTCTATAGGGGTACTGCTGCCTATGGATAAAGATATGTACCCTAATCAGGAAGTTATATTTTGTCCACGTATAAGCTAATAAAAAGCATTTATGTTTCAAAGGATGTGTATCATATATATACATATATCTTATATAGCGCCTATGATGATATATTATACATTATTCATTAAAAAAATATCATTGTCCTTGAGGCCCTACCTCAAATTTTGTATTATGTGTACAAATGCAATTTATTGTATTATATATTTGGCTATTATATTCTGATGTTACAAATTAGAATTTATCCTCTAATCTATAAGGTCAGGAAAGAAAAAAAAAGAAATCTAAATAAACGTCTAGTGTTTAAAAAATAATGATTGTGACTGTATTGAATGTTTCAAAGCATGTTCCTTCCATTTTTCTCTCTCTCCTGGGCATAATAAGTATGAATGGTCACCGAATAACAAAAATAAATTTCTCAGTAGTTTGAAGGGAAGAAAGTAGTACACAGATGTGGAAGCAAATGTCAGTTAGATGGTAAGAATCTTAATGATTTGAATGCACTGCAGCACATGGAATAATTAATTACTTATCAAAGAACATATTGGATTTGTTTAAATCCTTTTATTACATTAATTCAACCACACACAATATTAAATAGAAGCAGAAGAGAAAAAAGTTGGGATAATTTATTTCCTTAAGAGAGATAAAAAGAGACTCCAGAGTGCAAAAGGTAATTTTTTTTGAGAGTACATCCCATTGAACTTAGCAGTTTTCACACTTGAACAACTATTCTTAGATTTGTGCTAAAAATGTGCAGTTCACTTGGCCAGTGTGTCAAAACAGGATCACATTCAGGTCTGAGTAAAACAACTGAAACACCCATTCACTTGCATGGAAGAGTCTTAAACCTGTAGCTAAATCTATTCCCCCCACCCCCCAGAAATATTATTGGATTTAAAGTGGCTTCATTCTGAACAATCCATACATTTAACCCACAGCTCCCTTATACATAAAGTTTCAGGAATGTTTCTAGCTGGAAGGTAAAGACTATTGCTGCCTACCTAGATTAGTATTTGTAATGCAAAGACAACAATCTATGTAGTAATTATATCCATTTCTGGAGTTGACACTGATAAATGCTGAAGTACCAATGCTTTTGACAAACCATCTCTAGGATCTAAATTGACAAAATGACATTCGATCGCAAGATCACAGCATGGCACAGAAAAAATAATCAGACTAAGCATACCAAAGGGAAACCTTTCCATTGTATTACAGTTGTGAAGTTAAGAGCCAAGCCACAAATTACATTTGAACTCTACAACTAACTCAAAATGTTGTTTCTTTTTGTAAAAGCAGCTATAGGGGACAGGGGCTGTGTGTACTATGTCATATCAATTATAGCTTAAGGTATAAATCCACTGAGACTTTTAGCAGGACAATAATATCCATTTCCTTCTCTTTCCAAACCAGAACCCCAATCCAAATTACACACCAGCTTCTACAAAACAGCTAATATGCAGTTCACCTGAAGTGAATAACTTCAAAGATTTAGGCACTAGCTTTTCTTATATAAAATATATATTTAGGCAATAGCTTTTATATATAATTGGGACTGCCACTGCCACCACTAATTGACAAAGTAATTTGTGAGTTTTATATTGGATTGATATAGACAATGGGGTGTCTTGTAGACTGCAACTTCCATCAGTTTGATCTGTGCCCAATTGCACCAGCATTTTGGTCTGTTTCTACATTTTAAAAGCACTTTTGGCCTGTCTCCAAAAGATAGTATCTTAGGAAAAGAATGTGTATATCTTTGTGACATATACAGTTCTGAAGGGTAGCTTATGGAAAGAAGGAAATTATGATATTACCTGAAGAGAGAGAACAAAGTAAAAATATATAACTGCTGTCAAGAAGATTGGAACTATTCCTTTTCCTTTCCCTCTTTCTCTTTTTCGTCTCTTTTTTCCTTTTCTACTTTTTCCTTCGCTATTTACAATTCTTCATTACCTTTCGTTTCTCTTACAGTCTTTATTAAAAAATTCTTTAATTTTTTTAGATGATATACAATTATCGAAACTATTCTAATCCCATGTGAATTGCATTCATTTAAACTCATCAAATCTCTTCCTTTTCTATTCTATTTAAATAATTCCAGAAATAGGAATTTTATTTTAAAAAGCACCATACATTTCACTCGGATATATGATATTATCCTACAAATCAAGACTGTGAATTCTAAACTCACGACAAGATGGTACGCTTGCATACACTATTATTCCCTTGATCGGTTTTGCTCTGGTTCTCAGCGCAAGTTAGCCACCAAAAGGGATCGGCCATCTCATGGTTAATTTTTGCTGGAAAAGAGACACAGTTAGAGAAGGCAAAGAAAATAATGCAGGCTGCTTTTATTTCTCCTCCTTTTATAATATTCTCATGACACTTTGCTGTTCTGGAAGATCTCCAAAGAACTCAAGTAGTGCTGAAGCGAGGAAGAGAGAAGAAAAGTAGGCCAAAATTCTTCCAGCAGGAATCTCTAATGGAAGCTTCAAACCAAGTATTTTACTAGGAACTGAGGAGGTAAATGGCAAGCAAAGAAGGAACATATTATAGAAGTCTCTTCAAAATAATCACTCATTCCATTTCTAGTCCTTTTGAGCCCACTTTAAAACACATCCATAGGGAGCCAGGTTGACTGTTTCCAGATTTATTCAGGCTTCTGCTTGTCTCTATATTTGGAGAACCACAAGTAAATTGGCACATGTCTTTTATGGCTAATAGTTGAATGGAGAGATTTTTCAGCCAATAAATGCTTGCTTGCTTGACCCCCTCATCCTGTTTCTCTAAGTCCACCCTTAACCTCCCACACCTCCATTCTTTCACAAAGTAATTTTTCTCTCTATTTCACTTTCAAACTTCCAGTGCTGGCGTGCTGGCAGTTCTCCACGTGGGCTCCTTTTTCTAAATCATGTTACCATTCTGCTATGATGGGATCCCAGCAGGTAAGAGATAAGGAGTGCCAGGTAGCTCCTCAAATGAAAGCACACACTTTAATTTGTCAGGAAGAAGAAGCAAGATTCTATCTTTTTGAAAGAACTTTTCCCATTAGAAATGCCCACTGGTACTGGGATACATCACAGATGCTTAAAATTGCAAGCCAGTGGGTACAACAGCACATACTCAATTAAATCACATAGTTAATAGGACTGCACCTTTACTTACAAAAAACCTCATCGAAAGTACAGGGAACTACTAGGAAATTATGAAGCAGAAGATGGTACAATATAACACTCGGACTTAGAAAGTGTTTTGTTGCTGCGTGGTACATTTGCCCTTCTCAGCTTTTCCTCAACATCACTGACACTGTAAACCTGGTTCCTCCCACCCCCCCAAGTAATGAATGTTTTGATTTTTAGGAAAGTATAATAAATTAAAGTCTTGCTAGTCGCATTAATCTCATGAAGTAAATTCACCCATGCGTATATTCCAAAATCTATAATTTTGGAGCTAAGTTTCAAAATACAGACATAAAATAATTTTCTGCCCGGTTTTTTTTTTTAAAAACTGATGACTTGGAAAGTTCTTTCATCAGATAATTGGCATACAACATTTTGTGCTGCATTGGACACTGCTTATTTTGGCTCAGTTTAGGAAATCACTTTTTGTATTTGAATGATACTTTCCAGAAATATCTCCAGGTTTCACATTCTCAGTTCATTCCCCAGTTATTTTTGTTTTTATTTATTTGTTTGTTTGATTGATTGGTATAGCCACCTATATGAAATATCTGAGTCTGAGATTACAGCAATTAAAAACAAAACAAAAACAAAATAAAAAGAACAATAAGAGCTAGAAAAAACATATAACACAATCCACAGCTAAGGTATAAAAAACTTTCAACTACAACCAACAAAACCACTGCTAGGCTCTACCAGGCACCCAAATCCCCAAGCCTAGTAATGAAACCATGTCTTTATGGTCTTGTTGGTAAGGTTGGAGCCAATGTGATCTCTCTGGAGATGATGCCCAAAGGGTGGGCACCACAACAGAAAAGACTCTCTTCCAGGGCCTTGTCAGATGGCATTCCCTTACAGGACTCAGAGAAGGCCTCTCCTGCTGGACCTAATGGGACAGGTAGATGCAACCAGGGAGAGTCACTTCCTCAAATAGTCTTATCCAGGGATGAAATCTAGCAGGTTCGGACAGGTTCTGGAGAACCGGGAGCAGAAATTTTGAGTAGTTTGGAGAACTGGCAAATACCACCTCTGGCTGGCCCCAGAGTGGAGTGGGAATAATAATAATAATAATAATAATAATAATAATAATAATAATTATTATTTCAATTTCTATACCGCCCTTCTCCCAAAAGGGACTCAGGGTGGTGAACAGCCAGAATAAAAACATATATTACAA
>JANHZT010001506.1:169297-192913 GCA_032468215.1 Stegonotus admiraltiensis | reverse complement strand
GGGGATTTTGCAGTAACCTTCCCCTGGAGTGGAGTGGGAATGGAGATTTTACAGTATCCTTCCCCTGCCATGCCCACAAAGCCATACCCACCAAGCCATGCCACGCCCACCATGCCACGCCCACAGAACTGGTAGTAAAAAAAATTGAAACCCACCACTGCATTCAACACACACTTTAGTACTGTCTCCAAAATTTATTAAGTGTCCGCGGAACCTGGTAAAGTCCACATGGACATATTCAGTAATATCGCAAGGGTGAGACTCCTAAAATCATAATCAGGTGCATTTATCACAAAACAACAAGAAAATACAAATGTGCGAGTACACAATTGGTTACAAAACCATATAGGGTGATCAACTTCTACAATAGATACATGCACATTTAATGCATATCCCAATGTGTGTCAATTAAACTCTCTCCCAATTCCACATTCCCAAGCAGACTCACGAAGTACAGATACATAAATTGATTGTAGAGAATTAGGAAGATGTAGCTCCAAGAAGGTCTGTGCCTCATAAATACTGCTCTTTAGAAGGTCTGTTCTGACTTTGTGGACTTGCTCATATAGATGGCGGAAGAGTAAGTGATTTATTGCTAAATCTGTTACACCGGTATTTTAGCAATACAGTATGTCCTGTAAAATGGAGATGATTCCCTGTCAGTCATCACAAGCCAAGAGCTCCCCTCTACAGGGAAAAAAGCTTAACTACTTGATTGAAATCCTGGATAGAGTGGAAGGGGCAGTGTCTCCCTCCCCAGATTCAGTGAATGAGCTAGAACTGGATTAATACCTTGTGTATCACTTCTTTATCAAGAACAGAAAACAGGCTTTAATTTAAATAATGAAATTGCCATCCATTTCCAAACAGGTGATTACTTAATTTACAGATTTGGAAACTAGCATACCTGAGATCCTTATGGACCTTGAAATCAGGAGTGCTTAAGTTCTTAAATTTGATAAAGCATTGCAGAGAAGCATCACTATTTCCCATAAAGTCAGAATTAAGATTAAAAGAACATTCTCGTGATAAAGTATGACAAATCTACAGTTGAAACTTTTTAAAATACCCATGCATCCCACTCATCCAATATCATTTAAAAACAATCTACCTTTGGATGATGAGCAGCTTTCTTAAATTACATGGAATATGTTCCAGAAAGCTTTTCATTGCCAGTTGATTTTAAACTCGAGATAATGGGTGCTTACAAGTTAAGAGCAAGAGGCAATCTCTCACAGAAAACTGCCCCGTAATTGCTAAATTTCTGAAATCCAGTCCAAGAGCCCATCTTTTACAACTTTCAAGGCAATCTAACCAATTGAAATATCATAAGTGCAAAATCATGATTTATCCCGATCTTTCTTTACAAATGCTTCACCTGAGGAAAGATTTCAATTTAACTGTACGCTGGCAAGGAACAAGAAAGTTAAATGCTTTTTGTATCCAGCAATCTTTTGCCTTTTTCTCAGAGATGAGATCAAAAGATTTACAAGCCCATCTGCTGCTGGGGAATTTTATAGGCTCTGTGCTTATCAGATGAGTAACAGATTTGCATATATTCTTTTGGTCTTTGTTCCCTTTTCTCTTTATTAGTTGTTGCTACTAGATGAATTTAGCAGATATTCTCCTATATCTTTATGCACATGGGGTGGATGGGGTTAAGCCAAACCAGAAGTTTAAAATGTCAAGCATTTATGACAACAAAGCTTACATCGCAGCTATGATATTCAGAACAATTTGAATATTCCTTGAACTATATTAATCAGCATTACTGAGAGTCGGGGGACAAAGTTGGAAAGTTTACTGGCTTGCAAGCTGAAATAACAAAGACAAAGGCATTGTATTTCTGAAATTCTGAAGGCTAACAATGGACAGCTATTTACTAAGACAGAACTTATTAATTATTAGGTTTATTATTTTTATACTCAGTTACATAAATTAAGGACTTCTCTAACTGAAGGACAAATTATTAATACTGAACTAAAAGATATTTCCCAGGAAGATGAAAGCTAATCGGCAAAAACCATTGGTAAATAAACTAGAACCAACTGCCTGACATAGTAGCAACAGTAGTGGATTAGAATGTCTGCAAAAATACCACTTCCTTCCAACAAGAACTAGTAGGGCTGCAAAATAGCCAAAGTAATTGAAAACAAAGCAGTTGAAATGCTCTGGTTCTTTAGAATTTAAACAGACAAGCACCTGCACCCCAGATTTAACCATTATTGTTAAGAAACCCAAAAAATCCAGATAGTGGATGTTGCAATACCTGGAGGCAACAGAAGAGAAGAGAAAAAACTGGATAAAATCACAAAATAGAAAGTCCCAAAAAGAGAAGTAGAATGACTGTGGCAAAAGAAAGCAAAGATAGCCTCAATAATAATGGGCATGTTGAGTGCAATTCCAAAATATCTGGAGAAATACCATGGGCATTGAAAAAATTACCATCAGTCAATTGCAAAAAGCAGCTTTATTTGGAATTGTTTACATCCTGCGACAATACATTTAATATTAATAATAACATCTGCCTATCCCAGGGATGGAAAGAAATGAATAGATTCTTTCCATCCCTGGGCAAAAATGCCAAATCTTCTCTAAACATTTGGCTGACTGTGTCACCAACTATAATTTATTAAATGGATATTTCATTGTACTGTATATTAAAATCTGAGAAAGACCTTACTAGATGTTTAACTAATGGACAATATCTTTCTCAATGCGTATGTTAAAATATTAAGGGGAACAGTAAGAAGCAAGAGGTTACAGAAAATAATACCCCTTTCAGTCTGGATATTTGAAAGATCTAAGACTTTCTGCCTGGTAATTGATATTTTGAATATTAGACTGACTTGAACCAGCTTCTCTAGTTTCATTGAATGATGTAAGGCCTCTTACTAGACTCCACATTGCATTGATTAAGGGCATTCTAAGAAGATATGCATTTCAACTTCCTTTGTTTTAAACAGTTTTTAGTTTGGTTATGTTCACCCAGTGGCTTGAGTCATTACAAAGGGGTTTGTTTTTTTGGTTCAAATTATATTGTGGCACCCTTTAAGGCTGATCTTTTTCTCTTTTCTCAAATCTTCGATTTCTTCTATTAGACAAGATATAATGGGTATAGTGGCACTGGACACTGACGTGACTATTTTTGTTTGCTGATGATATGGTTTTTCTAGATAAGTATTCAATGTAGTGCCAAAACCTATTGAAAATGTACAATTGTATGTTTATATCTTGGTTATACTTTTAACTGGAAAAATATAAAATGCTACTTTTGGGGTCCATTGTATCTATAGGCTTTGTAAAAATTAGGATTTACCATTTACAGACTCTATAAAATACTTGGTTTTCTTTCCCAAAATATGTTGCAATATGTTGAATTAAATATGTCTAAATGCATAGACGCAATTTCAGTAGACGTAACTCAATAGTTAAAACTTCCATTAAGTCTCTGGGGAAAGATTAATGTTATTAAACTGAATATTACATCAAGATTAATGTATATTTTAAGAAGGATTCCAAAGTTAATTCCTATTAGATACTTTACACAGATAGATAAGTTAATGAGAAAAATTTTATAGTAGGCTAAAGCCCTTCAGATATCCTTGGCAAAACTGAGGTTATCTTATGATAATGGCAAAAAGCTATCAGATTTTCAATTATATCATTGGACTTTTATTTTAACTTCTATGTCCTTTTTGAATGAGATAATCTGTGAATATCTATCCCTTTGGGGGGACTTTCCTTTCTACTTGGAAAGTAAATGTATAACACCTCTAAAATCTTGGCAGGTTTAGGGTGTATACCTGGATTTTTGTTTTCAGCCTTAAAAACAACCATTAATAGAGTTGATCATTAATAGATAAGTGGTCTAGGTTATAGTTTTTAAGAGAAAAAGACCAAAGTACTGAAATCAGAAATACAACTAGTCCTTGACTTATAACAATTCGTTTAGTGATCATTCAAAGTTACAATGGCACTGAAAAAAGTGACTTATGACCATTTTTCACATTTACGACTGTTGCAGTGCCCCTATGGTCACATAGTCAAAATTCAGACGCTTGGCAACTGACTCATTTTTATGACGGATGCACTGTTCCGGGGTCATGGGATCCCCTTTTGCAACCTTCTGACAAGCAAAGTCAATGGAGGAAGCCAGCTTTACTTAACAATTGTGCGACTCACTTAACAACCATGGCAAGAAAGGTTGTAAAATGAGGCAACAGTCACTTAACAAATGAGTCATTTAAAAATTGAATGTTTTTGGCTCAATTGTGGTCATAAGTCGAGGACTACCTATTATTACAAATTTAATTCTCTTTTAATTGATTGATTATATGCCATCAAGTTGTTTTCGACTTCTAGCAGCAACATAGATTTTTGCCATAGTGAGCTATCCCTTACCTGTTTTGTCACGTCTCCCAATGATGCACCTATAGCCATTGTATCTGACTCCACCTGTTTTGCTACTACTTGTCCCAGTGGTGAAATCTAATTTATTTACTACCGGTTCTGTGGGCATGGCTTGACGGGCATGGTGTGGCTTGGTGGGGATGGCTTGGTGGGCATGGCAGGGGAAGGATACTGCAAAATCTCCATTCCCACCCCACTCCAGGGGAAGGATACTGCAAAATCCCCATTTCCTCTCCCCTCCAGGGGAAGGATATTGCAAAATCTCTATTCCCACCCCACTCTGGGGCCAACCAGAGGTGTTATTTGCCAGTTCTCTGAACTACTCAAAATTTCCACTACCGGTTATCTGAACTGCTCAAAATTTCTGCTACTGGTTCTCCAGAACCTGTTAGAACCTGCTGGATTTCACCCCTGACTTGTCCCCTTTTTCTCTTTCCTTCCACCTTTCCCAGCATTAGAGTCTCATCCAAAAAGCTGGGTCTTTGCGTAGTGGATCATAAATAGAATAAATGAACAAATCTTTATTATGGCTATAGATCAGCATAAGGGGAATGGATACAAACAATATATATATATTTTAAAAAAGATGAAAAGTATGAAAACGATTATTATATCCTGCTTCTATAAAGTTCAGTTTTTACTTCCACAGAGTATCATCGGGAATACAATGGCATACATGATTCTGATCTTTGTTGGCATAATGTTTAAGTATCTTTTCCAAGGCTTTTGTAGCCACATAGTAGATGATGTATTTTTTGACTGATTCTTATATTACTGTTAATATGTATTACAAATATTACACATCAGTCAGATTACAGCAAAGGGAAAGTTAGAAGCTAAGTAATTTTTTTTCCTGTTTTGGAGTATCCTTAAATAACAAAATAATGGAAACTTTGACACAACTCTTTTTTTCAAAATAAATTTTATTCACAATTTTAATTACAGTATTAAAAACAAGTACAAAGTAAACTCAGAGAAACATAGATAGAGAGAATAAAAAGGAACAAAAAATAAAAATAAAAGTAAGATTAAAAAGGAAAAATATATAAAGAAGTGACTTCTGATCTCTATCACAACAAATATAAACAAAGTTAATAAATCTTCACCCTCTATAAGGTCATAAACAAATACCTCTTCTTCCCCAAACCTATCCCTTTTCTATAAGCAGAAAAGAGAAACAGAGATAGATAAATCATCAATTTTTCTGTCCTATTGTCAGCAAAAAGTCTATAAAGAGTTCCCAGAGCTTTCTAAAAACGTTTCGTACTTTAAACTTGATCAAACAAACCAACTTTATATTCCTTCCTCTTACCTCTAACAGTCGTGATTATTCAGAAGTTGTCATAGGATTTGATCTCTCTTCAATTTTCCTTTCCAAAGTCGTGTCTCATTTTTCAGTGCTACCTTTGAACACACACCAAATGAATGGTCACTAAGTGAGGACTATTGTATCTAGTCTTTTGCTGTTTATTTCCAATTCTTTACATTTTTAACATTACAGTTAATATTTCAAGAATGAAAATAAACTCACCAAATAGCTTCTTAGACTTCTCATTCCAAAGTTTTATAATTAGCATTAATACAGTTAAATAGTCAGTTGTCAAAAGTAATTAATAGTAAGGTTAACAACCTAGTGTTCTTTAAAAGAGTCTGCTGTGGGAGGGAGCATAATGGCTTTCCTTTGTCTCCCAGCACTCAAACTCACAGGAGGCCACTGTCCTGTGGCCTCCTAATGACAACAGCCATCTGGAGAACATATGTAGGTAATCTCTCATCCTGTAATGGTATATGGGAATGATCTTGAAAGACCAGGTGAAGAAATAGTCAGATAAGAAGGAGCATAATCCACAGCTGCATAATGGGCAGAGCAAGAAGCTCAAGAGTGACTGTCCCTAAGTTACTGGTCTGTAAAGATGATAGCGGGAGAATTGTACTTTCAGATGTGCAAGATTATTAGCTTATCTGGCTGTATTTCCTATGTGGTCCATTTGGTAAGGCTGGCACATCCTTGTTGTATCCAGAGAGACTGTAGAACCAGTCTATTCACTTTTTCTGTCTTTGCTATGGCTATCACCTCCACGCTTTTAGGGACAGACTAGTTCACCATACCTTCCTCAGAACTCCTCAAGTCAGAGATTTTAAAAAAATCTCTAAAATCCATTTTATTATAAAAATAGCCTAATCAATTCCATATTTTAATGGTTAATTTTCTATTGATGATATACTGAGCACTATCTGGTTCCAAGTAACACTCCCAACAAAAGAAGACTCCGAAGCTTGAAGTTCCTCAAAGTTCTATTTTATTAGAGCTAGCATATTGGCACATCTGGGAAAACCCGAATCTGAAAGCTTCCAGGTTTTCTCTGCCCAAAGGAAAGTCCAGGTCTCTGTCCAGCACCCACATGTCCATCACATGGTCCAATCAAAGCACTGTCCCAAATGGAGATGCCTCCCAGTCACACCCCCCCAGGTGCAGGGCAAGATGTCCTTGACTCTGAGAAAGGAATGTTATTATGACTATATATCACCCCTGTTCCATACAACCCCCCTCCCAGTTTCCCACAGTACTAAATGTAGCAAGTCTGAAGGGCCAATGCAAAAGATGGCTTCCAGGCCTGACAACTGTACAATCTAACTGTACAATTAGACAAAGTTTTAGCTGAAATGATTGCAAGGATGGACAGCACAGCAGCCTCCAAATTGGCCATGATAAAATTTATATTTAGGATATAGCAAACAAATGCAGAGAATGTCCTACTCCATTTCAAAAATGAAAAAAAAACCCTTTAAAAAGTAAGCTTTTATCGGAGATGTATGATATGAATTAAATTGTTTGTAATATAAGTACGCAACAGTCTACAAGTATATCTTCTCTTCTTAATGAAGAAGATTCATCATATATTGCAAGATGGAATTACGTAAGTAGCACAAAGAAAAAAGGTTTTTTTGTTTTTCATTTTATTGATTAAAAGAGTGAGGCGAAGAAGAAAGGAATGAAAATGAACTCAAATAATTGTAGAATGCAGACATACTGGGCACAGAGTTCAACAGGGACTTTTATTACAGTTCCAAGAAATAGCTCCTCATGGTCACATAAAAAGAATTGCTAGTTAGATAACTGGGACAAAACATATGAAGAACAGTTGCAGAAATTGGGTATGTCTCGTTTAATGAAAAAAAGGACTAGGGGTGACATGATCACAGTTGTCCAATATCTAAGGGATTGCCATAAAAAAGAGGGGGTCAACTTATTCTCCAAAGCACCTGAAGGCAGGAGAAGAAGCAATGGATGGAAACTAATCAAGGAAAGAACCAACCTAGAACTAAGGAGAAATTTCTTGAGAACAATTAATTAGTGAAACGACTTGCCTCCAGGAGTTGTGGATGCTCCAACACAGCAGGTTTTTAAGAAGAGATTGGACAACTATTTGTCTGAAATGGTATAGGGTTTCCTGCTTGAGCAGGGGGTTGGAGTAGAAGGCCCTCAACTCTGTTATTCTGTTATAACCTTGGCCCATTTCTCTTTTACTATAATTGTCACTTGTATATTTCTATTAATGGGTTATAGTTTGTATACCTGTAATAGGGAAAAATTAGGGAAAAGGTTGAGAGAAGTCCTTCATGATTTCAGGAGACTGCACTGAGTTTGGCATTAGGAAAATAGATTTTCTGAATGTCAGGGTCTTTTTTGAGAGCTGATCATACTGCAAATCAAACTGTAGCAAGATTTTAATGGACAATGTTCCTTCATCACACGAGAATGTCCCAAATTTTGCAGGGTAAGAATCCCTGCTGGACTTTGGAAAGGAAAATATTTGACAATATTCATATATTTGTTTTACCAATTTGTATTATATATATGTTCCCAGCAAAGCCAGCCTGCTAGTTAATTGTTAATTGTTAAGTGTTAATTGACATTAAGAACATTAGTGAAAAACAAACAACCAATAAATCAACAAATAACATACACAACACACAGAAACCCTTGTATCATATTAAAACAGCTATCTGCACTGTATGTACTATAACAGTGGGGAGGAAATGCTAGTTTATAACAATAACTTTCTGGATTACATTTGATCAGAGAAGATACAGAGAGAATTCTGCAGTATTGACATCCCCAAGAGAAGGTCCTGGATTGACTTAGTTTTAAGCTCTTTTCTGAAGCATCCTTAGTGAATTCTTAGTTATGTGTGGAACACCTGGTGAACGATATTATATGGGAATAATTCCTTTAAATAGGCATAGGTTTACATGTCAAAGCAAGCACTCTGAATTTGACTCAAAACAAGTGCAAAAGTGAAACTGAGTCAGAACTGGGGTTCCACTCAGTAATAGTTTTCACTTACCTTCGCTACCAGTTCGGAACTGGGAGTGCATGTGTGTGCATGCACATGCGCAGAGCGTCCATAATGACATCTGGGCGGGTGGGCAGAGCCTCTCACCACTGCTACCAGTTTGCCTGAACCGGGGTGAACCAGTAGAAACCCACCACTGGTCCCACCCACTAGAGATAGCAGATGGTAGACTGGCTGCTGCATCCTGGACCTGGACCTGCTGTAGCTACAATGTTTTCTTCAAAGATGCTAATTGATTTGTTCGTTTGTCTGTTTGTTAACCAGAGCATGGATCAAGTTGGGTTGGTTCTATCTATGAAGGGGCATAGTTGGTAAATTAAGCAGAGATGATATAAGGGAAACCCTTGCCAAGTGAAAGGGTTGGCAAGGGGTTTGAGAAGCTTGGCAAGGAAGCCTCAAATTTGGGCTTACTTGTCAAAGAAGATCCAACCCTCAATACTAATTGTGCTGTATTCAATAACCTATGGTAAAGGAAGCCGAGGTGGCGCAGTGGTTAGAGTGCAGTACTCCAGCTACTTCAGCTGACTGCTAGTTCAGCAGATCAGCAGATTGAATCTCATCGGCTCAAGGTTGACTCAGCCTTCCATCCTTCTGAGGTAGGTAAAATAAGGACCCAGATTGTTGGGGGCAATATGCTAATGCTAAAAAATGCAGTATGCTGTATGCTAATCTTTGTAAACCGCTTAGATAAGGCTGTAAAGAACTATGAAGCGGTATAGAAGTCTAACAAACAAACAAACAAACAAACAAATAAATAAATAAGCAAGCAAGCCATGGCTTGTTTGTTTGATTGCTTATTTACTTAATAAAAGAACACAAAATGAAAAAGAATAAAATAATGATTAAAAAAGGAAAAAAAAAAGCAATGTATCAATTGTACCAAATTATACATATACTGTAAAAGATTCTAACAGCAATTTCTCCCTTTCTCTCTTTGTCTTTCTCTCTTGTATATATGTGTGTGTGTATATATATATATACACACATACAGTATATATGTATAATTTGGTGCAATTGATACGTTGCTTTATTTTTCCCTTTTTATCATTATTTTTATTATTTTTATTATTATTATTATTTATCATTATTTGTATATATACACACACCAGACATACATGCTCACATACACATTACCTCAAGTTAGTGTTGACACTTAGTGACTGATTGGAAAAATGCCTGCAGTTTTCTTGGCAATATTTTGAACGTGTTTCACCCCCACCCCCACAAAGCTGAGAGAGGTTAATAGGCCCATCTGGCTTTTTGCCTACAGGTGAGACTAGAGCTCAAGGTCTCCCAGCATTTAGCATTTAATAACTATGTTAAATTGTCTCTCATATATAGAGATAAATCAATAGATGTATACCATGTTACATAACAATTTCAATCAAGGACGACTATATTTCATTATAATTGTCCATCCATAATCTGTGTTTGCAAGCAACTTGTTTATAAATTGTGAGTAGCATCAGGTCTTCATCCACTGAGTAATTGGGGCCATAAATTTCAAATGTTGAAGGATGACATAGCACCATATGTAAACTTTGCAGTGACTAATCCAAGGTAAACATCCTGGCTAAATGTGATGGATGAGCCTGTGTTTCTATGCTTTAAATATAATCTATCTTGTTCTCCTTGTTTCTTGGCTCCCAAATCATCCTCCTGCCATAGTTCCTAAGCTGGACCAATGTCAACAAGGTTCTGAAAGATGACAATTGGGCTTTTATCCTGACAGGCTATCTTTATAGCAGAAGGAAGGAAAACATTACTGCTCCCTCTTCCTTTTTCTCGGGAAGTGTTGTCTCCTATTATGTAAAGTGTCTGCCTTGAGCAGCAGAACTTGATCTGCCATTGATGGTGGCCTAACATATTGCACTGTATTATTTTACCAAGTTCTGCCTCAGATGCTAGTCAATCTCTTGGACAGAAAACAGAAAGTAGCATTTGCTACTTTGCCTCAGGCATCAAGGGGCCTTGATCTAGGTCCATTGCCTGACACTATCAAACCTTGATATGTTTCTGGGCTGCAGAGTGAAGGAAAGTATTCATCTGTAGAGGTGAGTACCATGAGTATTAAGGAGCTTCAATAAAGGTCTTGTACTATGGCAGAGAATGCCATCAGTTGCCTGCTTCTCCAAATTGGCTGTTCAGTAGCTGGGAGCTAGAAAACATTGCAATAGACATTGAGGCTATGTCACTGAGGGCAGCCTGGAAGGCACAAGGTATTCTGGAGGTCTTCTTCAGAAGGTGAATAATCCTTCATATATTGCCATGGTCAACTGGATACCATTCCTTGAATGGTGCCTCATGGTCATGCAACATTCCATTTCTCCTTCTGGGATGTCCAAAGGTGCTTTTTCAAAAGGCAACTGGACAACAAATAAACAAAGGAAGTCCTGGTGCCTTTTGAAAAAGCACCTTTGGGACAAACATGACCTGGATGACTGAGAATCTCCATAAAACATCCTTCTGGGATAGTTAGCCATGCTATCATTCCTTCTCCCATTTTCTAGCCAGTCATAGGGGGATTTGTTCGGGTAATGCCCTTAAGCAGTGGGACCTGGGAAACAGGTATATGAGCAGTGGCCAAGGCAAGTGGTTCCAACTCCATAGCACTGGTTTGATGGTGGAGAGCTAGGTTCTCTCTCTCTACTGGTAAGGTACAAGTATGAAATGTGTTGCCAAATTCTGGATATTTTGTGATATTTTACATTCCCAACTGGAGAGAACAAGAGAGAAAACACAACTGGGAAAGTTGTAATTTTTAAAATGGACCCCCCCCCTTTTATTAAGAAAACATTGCCAAGTAGTTACTTACTTTCATTTTTCTTATTCACAGTTTCCTATTATTTTTTTTTGAAGAAAACAAAGAAACAACCCATAGAAAATAGTCTATTTTCAATACATGAATATATTTGCTCTTTCCCTATTCTCTGTTTGTTTTAGACCTTCAATCAAAGAATTGATATGTTATTCCCTGTAAAAATGTTATTCTTTGCATGTTTGTTCTTGGTGTAGGTCTGGTTCATTTCCTTGCTGATTTATAGTCATAAAAAATAAAGCTAAATAAACCTGACCAGGGATTTGTGCATATTGACAATCCTGGCATGGGCAGGAGTTGGGATTCAATGAACCACAGATTACTGTCCAGTGCACAGAATTACAAAATGATGCATTGTTGCATAATAGCTTGCTAACAGCAATTGCTGTTGCTGTACAGAATCTTAAGTCCAGCAAATGTTTTTCAAGCATCATAGTGGTGTGATAAAAAGAAAGAAAGCCCATTACCAATGCTAAATCTATATTTGCCAGTTTTCAAATTTGCAAACACGATAGCGTCTTGACGTTATTTTTAGATTTATTTCGCATTTCTTCCTTATGACTCTTTCCTATTATGACAGTGACTCTTAACGGCAGTGTACTTTGAAATACGTCCACGATGACAGCATCCTTTTAAATAATAGGAATGAAAATAGTTAGGAGTCATTATGCAGTATTACAAGTTGCAGACATATATAATCAAAGGATAATGCAGTAACCAAAGCCTGGCAATTTCCTGTGGTGAAAATAAAGGACTGTCTTGATCTTCTCAGGGAGAATAAAAATTAATGCTTCCTGCGCTGCTTCGCCCTGCTTCTTATCTGCAAAAATTCAGATTAATTTGCCACCTCAAGCAGTATTGAAATACAGAAGAAAATGGCCCTTTTTCTATTTTCTGGTTGTGATATATACCTTCTTATTATATTATGCTAGCTAGTCAATTTGTAATGTGGTTTGGTGTGGCTGTTTGAAATGTGATTGTGACATCTGCTGGATTTTGAATGAGAACGAAGAAAATTCCTTATAACTCATCAAATCCTTCATTCATCCAGCCTAGGCATCATTGGCATTGACCACAGAAATGCAAAGAATTTTCCCAGCTGTATCAGAAAATAATGCAGGACCGAATGCTAGAACTTCAAGGCAGATACTTTATCTCTGGATACATGCCATAGCTGTACCTCCAAAATGGGGTCTCTAATATATAGGCAGAGCCAATAATCCCTTTACACATTGGCTTTGATTATATGTAAATAGACTGCCTTTAAATATTGATCAATCCATTTTGGTCAGCAAAGGGCACAGTAATAGAATTTCCAGCTCCCTTGCCTGAATACGTGGTTATTATTTTTCAGTCCTGCTTGCTTGACAAGATTGTTGTAAAAGCAGAATGGGAACTTCCATGCAAATCCCACCCCCCCATCAATCTTTTATTTTATTTTTATTTTGGGGGGGGGCAGGAGAAAAAGGCTATGAAGGACGTGCCAAGTGTCTACAAAAATACAACATAATATAATACAGCAAATTAAAAACTCCTCTGTGTTTCCTTCTCTGCCAAATGAAAGCAAGCACATTGGCTTTACATTTCTAAAAGCTCTCTGAACATTTTCCCTATACAGAACTGCCCTCTGAATTTACCACAAGATTTTAGACAATCCAGTGACAGTGTAATCTTTCATTTGGCGGTTCCCTGGATGGTACAGTTGGTTTCGCTGTTGTTTATCATGTATTGTCCCAGTAAAGCTTTCTTTTCTCAGCTACTAGATGCATTCTGTTTTTCCTATTTTCATCTCAGTTCTGCTTGGATCTGTGCTAATGTTATTTTCTCAGTTCCTTCGATGAGCCATAGAAATTAATGAATAAATTCTCACTGTACATATAATGCTAGATGTCTCTTTAGTTTTCCTTTCCTCTGGGCTAGAATAGAAATTTATATTTTTAGAAAAAACTTTGGAAGGGATGCACTGCCCATATTTTGGAGGCCGATTTTTTATTTTTACATACTGTTATTTGTATATTCTTTTTAACTTCACAAAGAATATTAAGTAGAATTTGATTTAAGTAAAACTTGGAAATCCAAACCCTATTCTTTCCCAAATTCTCTTTTGATTATTCATTATTTAAACATGGCATGGAAGTTAACAGTTGTTTCCTAACACAAGTTCTATCACAATTGTGTGTGTGTGTGTGGATGTGGATGTATGGATGTATGACTGTATGGATAGATAGATGATAGACAGATAGAGACAGACAGAGACAGAGACAGAGACAGAGACAGAGACAGAGACAGAGACAGAGACAGACAGGCAGACAGGCAGGCAGACAATATTGTTTGGTCTTTAATGGAAACCACAAAGTTTCTAATGCTTGCTTTTTAGCAAATAGCACTGTCTGATAGATCAAACTGTTTGGCCATTGCTGCTATACTTTACCACTGTTGTTGCTCAGCAATGTCTTTATTGAAGGAAAAAGAAATGTAAACATTATTTCTTCTGTAGTAATTCAAGGCAAAGAATGCAAAAAAGGTAGAAGGGCACACATGTTGGTCCTATTTAAATAAGAGCTTGTCTTCAGAAACAAAAGCCGCTAGGAAGCAAAGGCAGCAGTTGGCATACAGATCACGTTTATGGTTACGGATGAACCCACAGCAATGGAAGTTATCAAACTTGTCATATTTTATTCATGAGTTTGTGGTGTGGTTGAGTGAAGTAAGAAAAAAAAAACATTGTAAATCATAATTACGGTTTTACAAGAAGGACAAAACTATGGTTATGATGCTTTATAAAACATCTTGGGTTTCTTCAAAATTTATATAAAAATCTGAAGTGCCATTGAGTTGCTGAAACTGATTATCTTTTCTAAAACTCTCCAATTGCCCTTGGGAAGAGCAGGAATAACATGTGTTATGGCTATGTGCACGATCTTTTGTAAAAGCTGCTGGCTGTAATTCAGGAAATATTGTCCCCCATAGGATGTATTCTTTGAATACAGGATTGCATATCGCCAAATTTTATGTCATGCAATGTTATGTACAACGTTACATTAAACATTGACTATGTAGCATTATTAAGGAATAAAAGCACGGAGTGTGCAGTGGCAGTAGATTCAAAAGCTTTGACCAAAGTACACTTTGTAGTTAATATGGTAGCCTAGGATGGGCTTCTAATACAATGTGATTTTTCAAGTGTAAAGAAATAATTGGAAACAACAATATTTATGAGATATGTCATGCGGCAATTTCTAAGCAACCAATTTATATATATATTTTTTTAAAAAAAGACAATTCCTTTGATTGTAAGTTCTCTATAGTTGATTCTTGGCTTAGTCTACCTAATTCATTCATCAGTGAAGTTAAAGGTAAAAATTAGATCAGGGTGTCTTATATTTACATTAGTTCATGCATCCCTGATGCAGAACATGAAGACAAATTAATTTGCTATAAACTAGGTGTGCAATGCATTTTTGTTTTTTCTTTACATTTATCTATGGATTTGGGTTCTGAATTGATTTGCAGGTTGTTCTTATGAGTGGATGGATGGGAAATCTATGTTCTTAGTTTATATCCCAGAACCTGCTGGCTAAGGAATTCTGGGCGTTGAAGTCCACACATTTTTAAATATGCCAAGGTTGAGTCTAAAGAAATGAACATAATTTATGTCAGGTAAATTCACTGGAATAAAATATGTGTTCAAACAATCAGGACTGAGATAAAAGCCTATGTACAGAATGGGTTTTCTTTAAAGCTTTCCTGAGATCAATCATTTTCTGGATTCAGGTGTTGCTTCTAGATATATTGACACAATTCTAAAGAAAGTTAATGTCCATAACATATTGATATGATAAGATTTTATGCAGTGTGAAGAATGTAACCCCTACTTGCTTAATGAAGACTTTATACATTATATAATGTATATAAATTTCATTAGATTAGTTTTGGATTCTATGAGGATTTGTGATGATTAGAAGGGCAGTAATCATTCAGTTGTGTATTTTAAAAATTTTTCTCAAATGAACCACTGGGTCAAAGACTGTATAATATAGAATTAAGCTGTCACTACTATATATATTTTAGAACATTTTCTAGGAAAGTTATAAACTACGTCAATTCCCCTTTAGAAAGAACGTTCTTTCTTGCCCATCTAGCAATTTGAAAACATGCAAATGCAAGTAGATAAATAAGTACCACTTCAATGGGAAGGTAACAGTGTTTTGTACACCTTGGCATAGCATCATGCCTGCCACATAACCACAGAAGTGTCTTTGGACAAAGCTGGCTCCTTCGTCTAAGAAATGGAGACAATCACTGACCCCTAAAGTTGGACATGACTGAACAGGGGAAAATGTTAGATGAGTAGTCAGATGGAGTCAGAACTAGTAGCAGATTCATTGGCTTGTCCAAATTCAAAGTTGTGAGGTTCATCAGTCAAGGAATATAGAGTGAGAGTTGATGGGTCATTGTCAACTGACAGCTTGTGCTTGCTGCTCCATTTTAATAGAAGCAATCCTAGTATAGCTCATTTAATGGAGCAGGACTTTTTTGCTCTGCTCTTTGTAGCTCTTGTGTTGGTGGGGGAGGGTGGGGAAGTAATTCTGTACCCTCATTGCCAATTGTGTCTTCTGGTTTGCTGACTTTCCTCACTTCCTCTGCTGGCTCAGATGGCAGTCCGTCTGCTGTTGCTAGACCTGGCTGCTCACCATCTGTTGACACTTCTGGAGCTGGTTCAATATCAGTCCCCTCCTCTGACTTCAAATCTGAGACCACCATGTCAGTTCCTGGAAGGGGTGGTGGGTTTAGTGGAAGATCATTAGATCATTTGTTTTATTGGCTTGTAGTAATAAATATTACCTTGGATGAAAACAATTGGTATATGTAACGAAGAGGCATGCTTGAACTGTAGTAGGTTGGCCCTTTTTCATGAGGGTTTTTTTTAGGCACCGCCTGGTACATAAATTGGTGCATGTTCTCTTTGTTGGAGTGGGGGGAGCATCCTGTTCAGCAATAATTGCCACCAGCCAGTTTTCCCTAGAGAAATTGTTTCTGGTGCTCAATTATTCAGGAGTAGGTGATGGCCAATCTTTTTCTCTGCTTTCCTTCCTTTTTATAGCTTAATTGAGCAGGAAAAAGCTGCTGTTAAGGTTAAATTCCTTTCAAAACTCAAAAGAGTCTCTGAATCAGTAAAAATTGAAGTCTTTATTATGTATATCAAAGTTAAAAGAACTAGAGGGAAGTTGAAAGAACAAAGAAGAATGAGGAAAAAAAGCTCAATGACTTTTGAAGTGTGTATCTTTAGTCCTTTAGTCTTTAGTCCTTCAGCTAGGAATAGACACGTGCAGACATAAAACAAAGAGAGAACGAAATCTAAAAATAGTACCAGTTAAATAATTTTCTATAAAATCAAACTTTTATTCTATATCTAGTTTCCACTAATCCCTGGATAGAGCAGGATAGTTTTCCAGTGCCTCTAACTCTGCCTCTGCATCAGGACTATTCTTGAATCAGCTCTGAAACAAAGGTTTCTACTCCTGTCATGAAAGAAAGAAAGAAAGAAAGAAAGAAAGAACTGCCCTATCTTTTTGAAAGGTTTATCTGAGAGTTTGCCCTCCCCACCCTTGATATGTGACTCAGAGTTTGATTTTCCAGAGTTTTAATTGTTTCTGCCTCCTACCTAGACTGACAAGTCAGATTTTATAGAAAAATTAATTTTAGATTTTCCTATCTGTCATGTCTTGACCTCTCAGGATACAATTTCTTCTGATTCACTGTAGTATGAACTGGAGAGCAGCTTAAAGAAAGGAGAAAGTGTTCACGTGGCTTACATTTTTTATAAGTATATGTATTGTGTCAAAGTAATTAGCAAAACGAAAAAAAGGAGAAAAATGACTTAGAGAAACAACAATAATATTACATCAAAGTTTACCAGAGAAAAGAACAGAAAAGAAAAAGGAATGTAAACAACATCCCCAACATTCCACTATTTGCCTAAAAGCCTTGATGACATCCAAATGTTCATTTCAGATCCTACATATATCTATTATATATTGTTATAAGTCTCTTCCATGCATGAAATATCCACCTTTCCTAATAGCTTTATAGATTTCCAATGCTGAAAATATAGTCAAGCAAAACATAAACATTCTTAATCATAATGGATCAATCTAAAGTTGCATTAATATCCTACGGATTTCAACACAAAATGTAGCAAACACTTTCCTGGTAGGATCATTCCCTCAAGAATTTCACTGTGCTGAGTTGGATTACTTCTGGAAAAAGGGAGTTAAACTTTAGGTTATCACAATACATTGATTTTAGTTTTGGTTATTGTTGGGATTCAATTTCAGTATATGATTCTCACCAAAATCCTGGCAAATACTGGATTCCATATTTTTTGTGGGGGAGAGGGTGGAATCAGTTTTAATATTACCACTTAAAGCTGGAAAATTGATATGGAGATGTCTGTATTGAAAAATAACTGATTCTTTTATAAATGAACAGCTTACTGTACAGCAGAGGTGGGTTTCAGCAGGTTCTGACCAGGTCTGGAGAACCAGTAGTGGAAATTTTGAATAGTTCGGAGAACCGGTAGTAAAAATTCTGATTGGCCCCACCCCCATCTGCCTCCCAAGTCCCAGCTGATCAGGAGGAAATGGGAATTTTGCAGTAACCTTCCCCTGGATTGGGGAGGGAATGGAGATTTTACAGTATCCTTTTCCTGCCATGCCCACCAGGCCATGCCCACCAAGCCATGCTATGCCCACCAAGCCATGGCCACAGAACCGGTAGTAAAAATTTTTTGAAACCCACCACTGCTGTATAGAATAACTGCAGTTTATAGAATGGCTCTTTCTGGGGGTAAGTTCAGCAATTGCAGTATTACTTTGCACCATCTTACTTCTAATGTAGCTATTTGACAACCTGATGTAGAGGTTAAATCAAAGTTTGATTTGGTCAAGAGTAGTTTGTTTCACTTAAGCATTTGTTTCAGCTCTTTGATCCTGATGCCATTTTTGTCTCTGTTGGTAGGGTCTTTGGATGAATCATTGGACTCTTCTAAACCGATATTCTACTCTTAGAAGAATGTGGAGGAAGTTTATGAAATTGACATTTAACATACATGCAAAATAAATAATCACAATGCTCTGTTTTTGTGAGCCAGTGGTAATTCACATTAAAGAACGTGAATTCATTTCTTTTGATCTGAAAATGAGGTGAATACACTATAACCTTGTTTAATTTACATTGGGCATCTCAGAGAGTGATTAATAAGGATTGGATGCAAACAATGTTCTTTTGGAGATGCAGTTAATAAGTTGGAACATTAACTCATGATGGATACCAGCAAAAATATTGCTTATGTTTGTTTGTTCACCTAGTTTAAGCTTGATCCTTTCTGCAAACCCCACCCCCCAGTTTTAGATGTCTGTGGAGATTCTCAGTTATCTAGGACAAGGGTTCCCAACACCGTTCAGAACTGGGCTGGGTAACTGGAATGTTTTTTTTCCTTGAGGAGGAAGAAGAAAACGTTTCACTTCTCATCTAAGAAGCTTCACCAGTTCTGATGGCAGGGGGATGGAAAGATACTGGAGGTACTGACAGTTGAGACTGGATGGTGGGGGGATGGAAGAATAGGTTCTGTTAGGATGGAATGGAAGGATTGTATTTCTTTACAGAGATCTGGTTGTTAGTACTCTCTGGGTGTTTATCTGTGCCCTCAGGGTCACCTCAGTCAAGTGCAGTTAGTTGTGGAATCTTCTTGGAAAAACTGCAAGGGCTGCATTGTAAACTGGAGATAATTAGTGTCATATTCCCACTTGAGGGAGGGCTGTTCAAGTCTAACATAGATGGATTCTTTTAACCCAGTTTTAGATTTTTTCAGATTTAGAAAAAACACATCTTTCCATTGTTTATGTTCCCTTTGAACAAATTCAGTCCTTCAGTTCTATACAGGTAGTCCTCGATTTACAATTCATTTAGTGATTGTTCAAAGTTACAACGGCACCGAAAAAAGTAACCTGACTGTTTTTTTCATGCTTTTGACTGTTTAGCATTCCCACAGTCACGTGATCAAAACTCAGACGCTTGACAACCGATTCATGTTCATGATGGTTGCGGTGTCCCAGGGTCATGTGATCCCTTTTGCAAACTTCGGACAAGCAAAATCAACAGGGAAGCCCGATTCACTTAACAACCTTGTTACTAACTTAACAACTGCAGTGATTCACTTGGCAACTATGGCAAAAAAAGGTCGTAAAATGGGGCAAAACTCACTTAACAAATGTCTCACTTAGCAACAGATATTTTGGGCTCAATTGTGGTCATAAGTCGAGGACTACCTGTATTTTATTCAAGGAAGGCATCAACTAGGTATTTGCTACACCTATTAAAATTATATTTCCTTTCTTCTTCTTGGTCCAGATTTCAAGTGAATGATTATTTTCCATATTCGAGCCTTGGTGTACAGAAAACAAAGCACACATGAAATTTATGCCTTTGTGTTCTTTATAATTTTGATACAAATATATCCCCGGGTGGGTTTTTCTTTTCCAGGCAGAAATGCAAATATTGCAGATCATGACTGCAATCTCTTGTCCATTCCCCCTGTGTTTCTGCAGGTTATATCAGGAGAAGACTTTCATTTCTTCTTGTTTCCCTTTTACATTGTTAGGTTAACCAAAAATAATTATTTGCTTTTTCTGCATTGTGCTTTTTGTTTGTTTGTTTTTTCCCTCATTTATCAGGATATTCTATGGTACAAGAAGTTAGGATTAGACAAGAGAACAATGGAGTGGCTGTGGTCTATAGAAATTTTGGGTCACTGACCAAATGTTCTACTTTTCATTCCACACATTAGAGTGGATGTTGCTGTGTTTGGTAAGGCTATTAGGGCACTGCCCACCTTCTGTCGGCCCTGGAGGCCATCTGGGTTTTTTTGGGATCTTCAGGGCTGTCACACTTAGTGCTGTGGGAAACTGGGAGGGGGGATTGCATGGAGTTGCAAGGATATCTAGCCATAATAACATTCCTTTCTCTGAGAGCCAAGGACATTCGGCCTGCACCTGGAGTGGCGTGACTGGGAGGCATCTCCAGTTGGGACGGTACATTGATTGGACCATGTGATGGACATGTGGGTGCAGGGGAAGGCTCTTGGACTTCCTTTTGGGTGGGGAAAACCTGGAAGCTTTCAGATTCAGGCTTTCCCAGATGTGCCAATATCACATCTCTAATAAAATGGAACTTTGAGGAACTTCTAGCCTTGGAGTCTTCTTTATAAGGGGGTGGGGGTGTTACTTGGGACCCTGATACCTTCTGCATAACAGTCTTTTTTGCTAAGCTAGTAATGGTGGTCTTGGGTATGATTTCAAAGCTTTGTTGTCCTGAATGATTTCAATGTCCGGTAAGGAATGGATCAGGATTTTTTGATCTTGGTATCTGGCTCTATTTAGATAGTAGAACAGGGGAGTCAAACTCATGTCATCACGTGACGTATCGGGACTTCCCCCTCTTGCTAAATGGGTGGGCGTGGCCAGCACGTGACACATCCGGCCCGCGGGCCATGAGTTTGACACCTCTGCAGTAGAATATACGGATATTTGGCAATCTGGGTGAATTATTTCTTTGACTCTGTTGCCATGGCTTAATACTCCTTTAGCCTGGAAATTTAAGTGATAATTCAACAGCCTACTTCTACTCTGATGGAGGAGCAATCAATAAAATCTAAACCAGATGCCTGATGGAGTCAGCTTGGTCGCTATAATGTGCTTGAGGACATCTCTTTGGTTGATGATACTGCTGAAGAAGAGCTGGCTGATTTGTAAAATATGAAGTCAACTGGTTCACATGATTGTTCCCAACTGTTCCTTTATAGGCTGTTTTGCAATAACTGCCACACTGTATTTAGAAGTTTAGAAGATGCTGTTAGAGAACCGTTGCTCAAAACTTAGACTGTGGGTGAATCTTCTGTCCCATTCTGTCCACCATCTAAATAAAACCACTGGGGAACAACATCTGGAGTTTTGGAGTAGTTTATGATAAGTATGCTGATTTCTCTTTGCTATGTTTCTCTTTGCTATCCAACTCCAAGGGAAGCACTTGGTATCATTGAGTCTTGCTTTCATTTAATTAGTCTGTTAGAAAACAGGAAATTGAACAGTCTTTTATCTTTCCTTATGACTGGTTGTGTAAATTGAAGCCATAATGAGTTTTTTAATGACTGAATTTAGTATTTTATGTTTTTTTTTTAATTTTTAGCATTTCTGCTAAAATTTGTTAGCCACCTTGAAAACTAGTTGGAATAAAAATGAAAAAAAAATAATGCAGATAAAGGAGGCTTACCTGTTCTTGGATACCTGAAAGCCTTTTCACTGTCTTGTGATAGTTTGGATAGCTATTTTGGTTATGTTCCTCAGAACTGAGATAAATAGTATTGGTAAGTATGTTTCAGCATGCATTAAAAACACATGCCTTTGCCACATCAAAATAACCCAGTTAACTTTGGAAATAGGTATAAATATACGGTAGGTTGAATGAGAAATGTACTATACAATTTCTAATATAGGTATATTATTAATATGGTTATATGGAGAATATTAAAAAATAATTTGGCAGAATACATGAATAGCAGAAAATAAGAAATAAAAGCAATTCAAAGAAAAAGCAGCGTGAACCCTGAAAGTTAGTTCAGGCACTGAAAATCTACATTTGGTGCCAATTATAACTGAACAGTGAGAATGTATTTTGAGAACTGTCACACACTAAATGTGGCACTATCAAACTGTTATCATTTATAAATCTCAATGATGAAGCTTAGCAATAGGAGGAAGGTGTCTTCAGCAATCTCTGTGTGTGTATGTATGTATGCCTTTTAATCAGTTTTTGACTCCTGATGACTGCCTGGACAAGTTCCTGTAGTTTTCTTGGCAAGGCTTTTTGTAAGTGACTTGTGGTTGCTGACATCCTAGGTTTGAGGGAGATCCTCAAATCCAAGGCTGATCCAAGGTTATCTAGCTGGGTTATCCCTAATGTGGCACTAAAACTAATGCTTTCCCAGCTATCTAGTCTGGTGTCTTAACAATTACACCAAACTGGCTCTCTTATATCTCAGCACAAGTACTCCCAACCTGGGCTGTGGTACACCAGATACCAGAATAGGTCTTTGAGGTAGACTATGGCTTTTCCTTAGTCACTGCATTCTGCAACAGTTGAACTTCCAAACCAAATTCCTACGGCAGATTGCAATCACTTAACCCTGAAGTTAATTAAAAATGGATCTCTCTAGCCAGGCAATCTGTGTTCAGGAACCTAGTAGAACAGCTAGAACTGGCAAAAAATATATATTTGCACACATCTGTTTAAAGTTTGGTAATGCATTTGCTCTGCTCCACAAGTACTTTTTAATTTAAAAATGCTCAAATCCTTATTTCCTTATCTCAGGCTTTCTCATAAATACATTTCAAAATGCATTATGTTGGGTCACTATCTTTAGGGAGGATAATCTAAAAATCTTTAGTTTTATGGAGCTGTAACTTCAAATTTATCTGCTGTTCAGAGAGGAAAATATCATTTGGGTTGGTCTTGGCAAAAAATGCAGTGTTTCATTATTTAGTGTGACATTAATGTTCAACGTGATCAAAATTAGATCTCCCAAATGGACACGAGCTCTATAGAAAAGATAGTGAATCTTTAATGAGTCTTGCAAATAATTTCTTCCCCCACTTTTCTTTGCATATTGCCATTGGCTATATTGTCTTCCTTTCATTTCTGTGACTTATTAAATGTTTTTAAACCATTCTTTCAAGAAGTTGAAGAACTACAGCATTACTTAGGGAGTGATAAAATTACTATACCTTGTGAGCAATAACAGTAAAGTGTTAACTAATTAATTAGTTAACAAGGCATGTAATTTGATTAACTCATGATTTAAGAGCAGATGATGCACTTTTAGTAATACTGTGACTGTTCTGCGGGCGACCCGGGGCACCATTAACTGAGGCGAGAGCAGGTTAGTTCAACAGGAACTCTTTAATGCTAACA
>JANHZT010001506.1:58346-70221 GCA_032468215.1 Stegonotus admiraltiensis | reverse complement strand
ATGGGGGGGGATATGTAAAAATTTTAAAAAAACTTTTTAATAAAAAAAATTCCCATTTCCTCCTGATCAGCTGGAACTCAGGAGGCAGAGAATAGATGGGGGTGGGGCCAGTCAAAATTTCCACTACCGGTTCTCTAGAACTGGTCAGGACTTGCTGAAACCCACCTCTGGATAGCATATAACCTGTGCTAAGCTTGGCCCAGTATCTTTTTTGAGTTTAGAGGTAATGCTTTAAAAGTAAATCAAATGGGTAAAATGGGTAAAATCAAAAGTAAATCTAATCAAATTATTTGATTAGAGTGGACACATTTAAAAAAACCAAACCAAAACCTGTAGAAATTTATATAGTGAGGTTTAAAGCAAGAGAACAAATCATTTTTTATTCTTAATCAGAGGTGAGGTGATGTGATATGGTGTGATTAAAGAAGCTTGGTGCTTATTTGATCTTATTTTAATTTAAAATCCTCAATCCATTTCTAATCACAGAAAGCTACATTTGGCCCTATGTACAGATATAGATCTTTGCATATACAGTTGAATGAAAGCAGTTTTTACAAGCACCACAATGTAGATTAATGAGGTTATCCATGTGGATGTTCATTTTATGGGTAAAACTTGGTCCTTTGAGATAGAAAAAAAAATCCTTGGTTTTCATTCCTACCTATTTAATTATTGATTTCAGCTGTGTGAAGCTTGTATGTGTTTTGTTTCTACACATTGATTGGGCAACATACATTTTTATTTTTAAAAAAATGCTATTAATGTTCTGTGAGACTTGTGCAGTAATTTGGTTATTTTCATTAAGTTTTTCAATTAATTTTTGATTTTGAAATAACAAGTGGGAAGTAATACCCACAGATCAACCTTTGCTTTTAGAGCAAGTGAACATATAAATGTTACATGATGCTGCATTTGCAAAGCTTGAAGCACTAAGGCCTATATTTTATTTATAGTACAAGCTTTGTATTCTGGGTAAGATACAGTGCACTCCATCTGCAGCACTCTAGTTGTAACTAATCTTCGTCAAGTCAGTCTATTTCATTGTCAAAGGCAAGCTTTAATGAAACAATTAATTCTTTTTTCACCTCTGTAGAATTTTCAGAATGAATACCTCATTTAAATTCTAGTCTAAGGCTGTATTTAAAAAATGAAAGCAGTACTATCTGCCACAAACATTGCCTTATTTCTTCTCATATCATAATGAAGATAGTGAAATAATCAAGAGAAGATAAAATAAAGACAGTTTCTGGGAGGTGAAGGCATGATTGTAGGATCAGTGACGAATTTAGCTTCAGTTCTGCATAGATCTGGAATTTTTTTCAAGGGTTTTTTTTTTTGCTCTCAATTTATTTTTCCTTTCTCTTCTGCACAAAAATCTTGCTAAGTTATAAAGTGATGTGATGAACCTCTTGAGGTAAATATGATTACTTCTAGAAACAAATTAACAAATTTACCAGTCTGGGATTAAATGAAAATATTCAAAATAGGCCTGTTTACATTGTTTGTGTTATAAATTTTTTATTTGTTTTATTATATAAAATACAAAGTAAAAATAAAAATAAAAATAGGAAAGGAAGGAAAGGAAAAGGAGCGGGGAAAATGGGATATGATACAAGTTTTTAAAAAAGGCATTGACTTCCAACTCTTCTTAGCACAGTACAAGATAAAAACATTCCAACCTCAACTTTTTGCTTTGACATATTAATATATAACTAGCCATTTCTATAATGACAAAATCTTTCTGATCAACAAAACCAAAGTTTCATTTTTTTTATCACAAATACAAAATCCAGAAGTGATATCCAAGTGAGAATAAAATAATCAATTTAACCATTCCTGCTTTATCTTCCTTGCTATGGAAATAGTACGATTACATTTTTCAGTGGAATAGCACCTGTTGAAAGGCAAGAGCAAGGAACAAACCTCATTATGAATACAAGGACAGTGATGAGAAAGGGAGGGACATGTTGCTAGCCCCCCATATAGTAGAAAGACAAAATAGAACACCTGAAAGATATAATAGGCTGCTGGGTATTTTCCAACTCCTGCTATGCTGCCTCACTGTGGTGGAATAATGCATGAAGTATGTTGGGAGTGTACACCAATAATGCATACTCCCAGTAGGGCCAACTCATCATGTGAAGGTCATCTCAGCTGCTAAAAGGAACAGGCACTTATATTGCAGTAGTGATAACATACTTGCAAAAGAAGATAATGCCAAACCATTTCTGTATTTTTCAACAAATTCACACTGATCAACAAAATAGAGCAATTGTTGATATAGTGCTAGATGATGGACTTTGGATCAGAGGGCACTCAACACTGAGGAAGAATTGTAAATCTTTAGAAACCTAATGGTGTTTGTGATGCAGATGAAAGCCTTTCATTTGTCCAATTGCTGATGTTACAATGCAAGAAAAGAAAGACCAAAGTTGAAAAAGACAGAATCGCCATAGGAATATGGAGGGAAGTAGCATGGACATTTGAAAATCCAATACAATGAAAGATGAAATGAATCAACTACAGACTGACATTTTGGATATCATCCAGACTGAAATGGATTGGAATTGGATATTTTCCATAAGAAGATTACGCTGTTCTCTACTCAGGGCATGAAAAACAAAGAAGAGAATTTACAGCTTTAATGGGAAGTCTATAATAATGGAGTACTGTGCTTGGGTACAGTGCAATCAATGATTCAACAATATCATTAAAATTTCTGGACACCCATTTACTATTCTTATTCAAGCTGATGCTCCAACCGCTGAGGCAAAAGAAGAGGAATTTGAATAGTTTTATGCTGGTTTCAATTTGAAACTGACACAATATACAAGTATGTGCTGTTGATGGAGACCGGAAAGCGAGGAATGGAAACACTAAGGATCAAAATGTAACTATACTACATGGCTAATGAAACAGAATACTGACTTACCAGTATCTTCCAATCCAGTCTTGCTTTAATGCTAATATAGTCTTCAAACAACCAAACCAATGTCTAGAAACATGGTTGGAACACACAGAAATGCAATAAAATTGATACAAGGAAGAGTTCAGTTATATAGTAATAGAAAAGATGTAAATCTGAGCTATGTGTAACAAATCACAAACTTCTCAAATCTTTTGGATTCAAATGAAGTTAAAGTGGAAGAATAAAACCAACCAATTTCAAATATATTGAATACAATATATAGCCATAATTTTCAAGGACAACATGAAGAATTGCTTTGAAACCGTGGACCTCATGGATAAGGAAACAGAAGAACTGTGAAATGAAATAAAATTATTAAGCATAAAAGTGAAAAGAGATTGCCAAAGATCAAGAAATTGGAGAAAGCAAGCTGTAGTACATGGTGATATAGTCATACTATGTGCTGTGTTTTGTTCTGACTGCATCTTTCAGAGAATCTTCTGTCCTGTATCATGTGGTGTGATAGTTTTGATACTTGTTCAGTTTATGTTATATGTTGATGAGGTACTGCATTCACTAGTACCTGAAAAAATGATGAAAATAATGATGATTTGGGTTAAGTAGGCACTGAGCATAGACATACCACAACAAAATTTTATGCATATGTTGATATATTATATCAGTTTCCTAAATTTTCAAAGTTATTTCAGTATATTTAAGCACTGAGTCCATATCATTCTGATATCTATGAAATTTAGCCTGTTGTACCATGAACCATCAGTTATGTATGCAACCTTTGCATGTTGCTTGTTTTGCAAAATGAGATTCAGTATTAATGCATACAAATGTTGCAAATTTGGTGCTTTTATAAAAATGTTCATAGTTCTACTATTGCACTAAACCAAAGTGGGCTTCATTACCAATTTCAATGGGGAAAAATTGTAAAAGAGGCACAAATATGAATTATTTTAACAGTGCATTCATGTCTATTGAGAACTCTGCTGAATTTCATAGGATCCATATCCAGGTCAATAGAATTACATGAGAACCATGGGTATAGGATTCATATTAACCAGGGCAGATGACATGTGGGGAGATGACTTTTCCTCTCACTTTCAATAGGCATGTCCAGGAAGTGTTAAGTCTATGAAATTGAGCATCCACATCTTCCATTGGTCTGCTTCTGATTATTCCCCCTCCTGCTACCCAGTGGTGGGTTGCTACTGGTTTGCACTGGATCAGGCAAACCGGTAGCCGCAGTGGTGGGAGGCTCCGCCACCTGCCTGGATGCTTCTGTGTATGTGCATAAGCGCCCCACGCGCACACAAGCAAACTGATAGCAATGGGATTTGGAACCTGCCCCTGCGCTACCATATATATACAGTGATGATAGTAGAAATTTTTTAATCATTATATTAAGAGGTTTTCCATAGACAAAGCTTTCTCCCTCCCTTCCATTCCAATGGTGCCTCTGGCTCCTGAGTTTCTATTCTATGAAGTTTATGATCTTTCTGGTATCATATATTTTCATCTGGTCTCTAAGACCCTTAGTTTACTTTACTTGCAAAGATGCCTGAATAAGGTTAAATGATTTTTTTTTGTTTTAGAAAAAGAAAATATAGCTCATTATTTTAAATTAATATGAATCTAAAGTATAACTGTCAATTTCTTCAGCCTAACAGTAGATGAGTAGTGAATGATTTTGTGCACTTTAATTGTGTTGCTATATATTATCAGCTTTCTCTTCTGTTACAAAGGGTATCATTCAAGATGCGAAAGTCATCTTTATGCCTAATGGATATATAACTCAGTGTCCTAATCTGAATCGCAGTAAGTAGCAGTTTATATTTAGCATATTAAGTTATATTTATATTGCTTAACGTACTGTGTTTTGCAAACCTTGTTGATTGTTGTTAAAGCATGTGATAATCCCAGGTTATGCATGAGGAATTAATATGCATTTTTTTTCAGTTCAAGTCAAGAAAGTACATACGATGAAGGCTGCATATATTATATGAAGTGATATAGTCCTTTAGGGCCCACCCAGCTCCAAAAAAAAAAAAATCATCTGTTTTATTCAGCGGGAGGAGGGGGTGTCACATAAATTTGTTTATGTTTTTAGGAAATTGCTTTTATCATCGAGTTTGAGAATTCATGTGTATGCCCTTCTGCAAACAGCCTTCATCATACTGCTAAAATAGATTGTAATTCATTCTTAGTCCCTCTTTTCCATCCTTGTTTTTTGCCTTCCTCATTCTTTCTTCAGGAAATAGAGCGTTGTTTTTCTTCCAGACTATAGATAACAAGGAGAATATAACTCCTAGACTTAGTACTCCTATATGATAATGTGCATTTTATATAAAACATGGATTTTTTTTTCTAAATTGAATTTATCATAAAGCTGAATTATAGCTTCCTAGACAACTATTTTCCTTCTTTTTCCACATATTGCCACCTTTTTTAATGCCTTTAGGCAGGGAAGTCATCAGCATTCTTAAGAAGCAAAAGAACTAGGATACTCTTACATGGTGATTGTATCATGTGCAGTTTACTCATAGTTTAAAGCTAAAGGTTTCCCCTGTCCAGTCATATCCGACTCTGGGGGGCGGTGCTCATATCCGTTTCTTAGCTGAAGATGCCAGTGTTGTCTGAGAATGCTTCTGTGGTCATGTGGTCAGCGTGACTATATGCAAAGGCACATGGAACACTGTTTCCTTCCCACCAAAGTGGTCCCTGTTTATCTACTTGATTTGCATGTTTCTAAGTGATAGGTGGCCAGAGGGCAAATGATGGGAGTTCACCTGCCATGCAGCACTCGGGTCTTGAACCCAGGCTGTCAGCTGACAAGCTCAGCGTCTTTAACCACTGAGCCATCGTGCCCCCATTGTTTACTAACTTATAACCAAAGTAATTGGGAATCTTGGAAAGAAATTTAAATAAGTGATGGGTTTCCATGCAGTGGGTATGTTCAACTAGAGGCTAGTAGTCATTTATTAGGAAATGTTTTAATTTGGATTTCTGCACTGAGCAAGTATTGCTATTTTACTTGCTATTCTAAATGAGGCCTTCCAATTTTGTAACTCTTATGTTTCTAAAATAACAAATATTTTGAGTGTTTTTGTATGATATTGCCAAATCCTTATTTTTATAAAGAGAAATCATTTAATATTAAAATTTCACTTGGAAGTTTTGGAATTTTTAAATTAATCCATTGGTAACCAATGATTCTCAAGTTTTTATAAGAAGTTAATAATATTGCCTCTCCATTAAATTTGCCCTATGGCTGATTTATGGCATTGGGAATCTTTATGACTGTTACTCTTTTCAACAAAAAACTTCCTATAGTAAGGAATAAATAAAGGGCAAGAGCATCTGTGCCATCATGAAAAGAATAACATAATCTATTCTGACTTCAGATAAAAGGAGAATGTCTTGCTTTTTGTTAAGAAATGTCTGTCTGTCTATCATGAATAAAGATACTCTTTGCCTATCCTTCCTGATCAATATAGAAAAATTCCTTCTAAGATTTAATTGCAGAAATGTTTTTGGTTGGAATCCTCGTCTATTTGCATGTGGATTTGTGTGTATATCAACAAATCACAATGTTAAAAGTACACATCTAGATTATCTCAAGTAATGTAGACCTAAAGTCTTTTAAGAGATATATGTTTGTACATTCGGCTTCATAATTTTATTAGTCCAAATGTTCTTCTGGTCCTCAGGATTATAACCATTTTAACTGCATTTCTTCTGCTAACTGATTTCCGAGCAACAGGACAAAAATAGCAATGGCAAGTTAGAATTTGCAATTAAAATTGGTTAACTTTCAATTAACAGTGCAAATAAAATGAATATAGAAACAGATTGTCTAAATTTTGCAATTTAACCGTAGACCTCTGCCCATTCGGTTTACCTTATATAAATTGATAGTTATCCAATAATTACTCTACATTTATTATTCAATTTTGCAGTAGAAGTACATCCATATTTTCCCCCTTCCAAGCTCCTTTTGGAATGACAACAGTGGCTTTCCAGAGCTAAACCAACCTGGAGGCTATGCTTGTTCTTCATATCTGGTTGGTTAGACATGGAAATGCCAATTATTGCTTGGAGCAGCATCAAAGGCATTTTGCTGGTTTATGTCAGATTGCTTCTCATTCATGATGGTGGTGGGTTCTTCTAGGCAAGTAGTAGGTAATAAGCATGGAAAATACAAATTGTGAACTGTGAACATTACCTATTCAAATGAGAAAGACAATAGGCTTACATAGCAACAGCTTGTTTCACCATGGTAGTAAGAAAAGCATTTTGATCAGGCTTTCAAAACCTGCTTGGTTTTGAAAGGGGTTCCTATTGGTTATCTGCGTAATAGTGCCCAGTGTCATTCAACTATAGATTTCCTAATCTAACAGTTACGATGTTCCAATCAATATCTGTTTGGCTTCTAAATGATAAACACATTGGTTTTTAATATTACAATATTTATTCTTTCTTTTTATTGAGCCTGCCCTACCTGCAGTGACTTCTTAAGCCTGGTACAAGGAATTATGGATTTACAAGAGCTTCTGGCTAAAATGACAGCAAAAGTAGGTACCTGCCTCTTACAATTTTTAATCCAAGTTGCCATTTCTTCCATCTGTTAAGACCACTATGTATTTTTCCACTGTTTGTCAGTGGGTTTCAGAGTTCTTCAAACTTGGCAGCTTTAAGACTTCAACTTCTAGAATTCTCCAGCCAGCTATGCTTGAAGTCCACAAGTCTTAAAGTTGCCAAGTTTGGGAACCCCTGACTTTATATGAACTTAATCCATATTATAAGAACTTGTTAAATCAGGGGTGAGAGTCCTGGGAATTGATAAAGGAGAAAAATTGTAGCTCAGGGTTGAAATGAGGGGCTCTTGATACACTTTGAGTTTGGTTGTTTTCTTGAAGATGTTTCATTACCCAACCTAGATAACATCACTAGTGCTCAAAGCATTGATGATATCATCTAGTAAGGAAACATTTGCAGGACCTGAGAATGTCATAAAACTGTCTGCAAATAAGCATTTCAATACTCTGGCAAGTATGTTCTGTCCATATCCTGGCTGTTGTTTAAGAGGAGGGGAAAGAAGATGGAAGCAAAGAGAAAGAGTAAAAATGGGGTGGAACCAATAGCTTGCTCTGCCATCAGTTGGTCTATATACTCTGTGTGTGTTTCATAATGCTTTGAATTGACTGTGGGTCTAAAGAACAAGGATTTTTTTTTCTATTGTAATAGAAAATGTTAATTGCATGGAATTGTGCTATATTGAATACAAACTTGTGGCTCATTTTAGACCATAGTGGGTAGGATGAGTCTACCAGAATAATCAACATTTATGTATGGTAAAGCAGAGAAATGACTGTTACAGTTATAAAAAATTGTTACGAATCCTGCTGATTTCAGTAAAAAGTATATTATCTGAGACTAACCTATTGAACATACACGTAGAATATTTCTGTATAAACATGTGCAGACTTGTAGTATTGTTTCCAACTGAAAACAGTGGAATTAAAATTTAAAAGTTCTTGGCCTTTTTGTTTTAAATAAAAGCTTTGAATGAAAAGTATACCAGGCTGCAGAGTCTGCATTAGTTTACTGATATATATCTTGTTTTAGTGTTCATTTTTTTTCTTTAGACTGTTTATTGATGCTCCATCTTCATTTAAGTATGCCCTATTTTTACAGCATGGTTTGAAAAGGGTTGTTTGGAAAAAGAAAAATATTAGATTTCACCTCATATTACTGCAAAAAAGTAAGGCAATTCTGAGGCATTCTAGTGGATTTAATGTATGCTGAATCAGTCCTAATTGAGTGACTTGTAATTTTAATTTAGCAAATGGCATATTACCAGGGGTGAACTCCAGCAGGTTCTGACAGGGTCTGGAGAACCAATAGCGGAAATTTTTAACAGTTCAGAAAACCGGTAGTGGAAATTTTGAGCAGTTCGGAGAACTACTACCTCTGGCTGGCTCCAGAGTGAGGTGGGAATGGAGATTTTGCAGTATCCTTCCCTTGCCATACCCACCAAGCCACACCCACCAAGCCATACTGAGCCCACCAAGCCATGCCCACAGAACCGGTAGTAAAAAAAATTTGGATTTCACCACTGCATATTACATTGTTTCTATTTTTATTAATGAATACAGAATCCATGGGTTACTTTTGTTTCAACAGTCCCTGTGGGACAGGGGTGGGTTCTAGTTACCTTTACTACCGGTTTGCATTGTGTCCATGCGTGCTCTTCTGTGCATGCGCAGATCTACTTTGATGACATCTGGGTCAGTGGGCGGAGCCTCCCACCGGTTTTACTACTACCGGTTCCTGTGAACCGGTCCGAATCAGGGGCAACCCACCACTGCTATGGGATCTATCAAAGTTGGCAACATGAAAGACAGAGAATCACAATGGAAACCCTGTCCATTTTTGTGTGTGTTTCAAAGGGGCAAGGGCTTCCATTGGATGGTCTACCTTATTGCTGATGTTGATGCTTCCCTGCACACACTATTAAGTAGTGACTATGAGTCATCTTTTGTGTTCTCCCACCCACACTAATTCTGAATAGGGTGGTGCACTAAGAACAGACAAGAAAAATGTGTGTTTGTGTGTGTGTGTGTATGTTGTGTTGTATATATTCCTTAATAGTCTTTTCATAGCCTTTAAATAGAAACTAGACTTAAAAGGCATGTTTGTTCTTTATTTCCTTTGCAAAAGAAAGAATAATTGCTTCTCTCATCATTAATTTGGTCTTTAACATTACAGTATGTAATCTAATAAATGCCAATAAATAATGCTAAGTATTCCATCAAAGACACAATGCAAAGATACCCAGATGGGCTTACTAAACTTTTAGAAGCCGTTTAGGGTGCCTAATAATCACTAAAAATACATTTTATTTTAAATTGGTCCACATTTTCAAGTAAATATTCTGAAGCAACGTTGCTTAATTATGAATTATAAGATAGTACAACATTTTAATAAATGTAAATGCAGAAATGTTTTGATGGTGATTGCTGAAAAAGTTATTTGGTTTATCAATGAATAATGACTTTTGAAGCATAAAACAAAGTTTTGGACTCAGGGGAGGTTTAAAATCCCATTCTAATGATGAACTTGAATCACTTATGGATTTAGAAAAATCATATTGGAGCTAAAAAAAAAACATTAATAGCACAGCTAAAAACATACCATCATTTAATAAATTCATATTGCCATCTATCTTCCCGAGTCTAGAATTTGTGCTGATTTTATGGATCTATATTTTAAAAATATGTGCCTACATAGAGGGCATCCCAGGTTGACTATCTGTGCTCAAAAGACAAACAGATCCAGGCCTGGTGAATGAATTTCACAACATCGGAAGCTGGACTGAAAAAGGTGAAGGAAAAAAAAACAGCACCTGAAAGAAGATAATAAGCGACACTCTTATATATTCTGTACTCTTATGCAATTTTTATAAAAATATATCCATGAATCTTTTGGAGAGCTGCAGACAAATGTAAAATTCAAGAAGGTAGCACTTCAATGAAGGATTGCAGATCACTTTTCATATCACTTGATAAGTATTGCAAATCACTATTGTAAATGATGCATTTTCCTCCATAAATTGTATATGATTAAGGAGTGTATGCATTAGGTTTGATTCAGAATAGATGCTGCCCAGCTACAAGTAAGGCCTTTCAATTCAGATATGGAAACTATAATCAGAATATTATTTTCTGTTTTTTCTGTTCTATTGTGCTTTATATAATTCAGATTTGAAACATATACAACAGCTTTAGAAGATAGTTTTATAAATCTTGTACAAGTGACAATTGAGTGAAAATGGGACATATTATCATAGCATAGGCCTAAAGTAGAAAATTATGTGAGTTTATACAAAGTGCAATATACGTACACTCTTATTGGATCTGGAAATGGCAGTTTCAGTAAATAATTCTGTTAGCTATTTGAGAATTGCATCTGATATATAATTTACGTCATAAGTATTAAATGCACAATCAGTACAGAGTTCTAGATTCTTCACACTGTATCTCAGTGATCAAAAGGGTCCTAGGCAGAGAAATTGCACAATGTGCAATTTCGTACCAATTAGCAGAATGGACCAAATAATTTCTGCCTTCTTTTGAACTTGCAGTGATTTTTTTACAGCGTAAACCTGAGATGTATGGCTTGGAGCTTATATTAATACCTGAACTTCTTATTAATTCTGGACATTCTTCTTTTATTTATATATGTATGGGTTGGTATGCACACACACACACACACACACACACACACACACAGCATCAAACTGGCAGGCTAGATGTGTCACACATAGGCCATGCCCACCCCAGCTCCATGAATAGGAAAAATGTCATGAAATGTTATGTGACGGCAACATGACGCTGTGAGTCTATAGCACACCTGTGCTATAGAGCCAGCCATGACCCCTTAATGACCCCACAGGGATCCAAAAGTATAAAATCCACCCACTCTCAACTCCATTTTGATCAGCTGTCCCAGAACTGCACGCTATGTATGTGTGTTGTTTCTGTTCACCAATAAACAGAATCTTTCGTTCCAGTCAGCCTCCATTTTATTCCTGGCTTGGAAGTGGAACTGGATTTTTCTTCTAACAATACACACTCACAAATACATATGCGTGTAATGTTATTTTTAACTTTTTTTTCTTTTAAAAAAAGTTTAATGTCATCACTAACAGTGTAACACCAAAAAATTCAGCTGTTCGCTGGACTAATAGTAGTAGTGATAATATCATGAGTGTGGCAGTGGTGGGTTGCTCCTGGTTCGGCCTGGTTTGGCCGAGCTGGTAGTAGTGACGATGTGATGTCACCAAACCGGTTTTCTTTGTTTGGGAGCTGGGCCCTCCCGCCCGCCCCCACGTGATTCCTACCTTTATTTCTTCTTTTTTTAGCCCAGCTGATAAGCACAGCAGAATAGATT
>JANHZT010001503.1:179586-191588 GCA_032468215.1 Stegonotus admiraltiensis | reverse complement strand
TTTTTTATTTCTCGGTTTTAAATTTGTAATTGATTTTATTGGGGTGTTTTAAATTGTGGGCCAAAATTATTTAATATTTTTTTAAATTGTTTTTAAATTCTGTATGCTATGTTTTTTATTTTGTCTGTTCACCGCCCTGAGACCTGTTGGAGAAGGGCGGTATAAAAATCAAATCAAATCAAATCAAATCAATCAATCATTGTAAATTCATTATAGATGCCCACTTTGATAAGACTCTGGGCAGCTTACAAATACAACAAAAACTGTTAAAAACAAATAGGTAACCTGGACTAACAGAATCAGATAACATCAAATAGAACCAATGAGGGGCTCCATAAACACATGAAACCCGGGCCTGGGGCCAAAGCCAGCTCTTTAAGGCATTTTGAAACACTCAGAGGGAGGCACTGATGAAATCTTGGGTGGGGGGGGGAGAGCAGGTTGTTGCTTCAGAGGATGTGGGCCATGATAGAGAAGTCATGCTTCCTTAGTCCCATCAGATGACAATATTTAATAGAAGGGACTTGGAGTATACCCATTCTTCCAGAATTATTTCTGGAAATATTTAATATTAGTAGACTAATATTGGTAGCATACTAATATTAGTATCAGTATACAGGTAGCCTTTGACTTAAAACTGTTCGCTTAGTGACAGTTCAAAGTTGTGAAAAGTCACAAAAAGTGACTTTAGCACACAGAATAATCAAAATAAAACTTAATACAGAATTATTAAACTTGAGTTCATATTTCTCATATTTCATATTTCTTAGGATGACCTGAGGGCTGAAGCTAGAATCTCCTGCTTCCTTTTTCAACCTGGTGTACATTTTTCTTTTATTGATTGAAGAAATTTGTCTCCTTTCCTCCATCTTCTTGTATTTCATTCCCAGAAATACTGTTTTAAAAGAACAAAGTCTTTATCTCTTCGGGAAGGGAAGCGGGGGAGGGCAATCTCTCTTCTTCTAAGATGACAGATGCTATACCCAGTTGTATAAGTTGTATATATACTGTGCATATGAGCATCAGATTAACAGAAAGGCTGAGAGAGTGAGAGGCTGCAGCCTGTACATTTTCTATAGCAATCATATAAAATGTTAAATGGAAACGGGAACAAACACTGCATTCTTTGTCAAAAAAAGTATGGATTCTCCTACACTGATGCATTATATATAGAAGAATTAAACTCCATTATAGAACTGTGTCACACAGCTAACCTATTCTTCTTTTGTGTTCTTCATTTAATGACAAGATTTATTGGCATATGTGCAGATCTGTTTAGTTACATACGATGAGCTCACCGTAATAACTGATCCCTCACCAAGAGGATAAGCTTGGAAGAATTGACTTTGAAGGACCTATTGACAGGGAAAACTGGAGAAACATACATGCCTTGTGGAAAAGTATTCAAAGGACACACTGCTTCCTCCAAACAGCTCCCTTTTATAACAAGGCAGTTTACCTATGCATGTAAACATGCCTCTGTGCTTCATGCTATCAATAGTCCTGGCTCTGTCCTTCTGCATACAGTAAGTTGCTTGCCTTTACTCACCACTCCTCTCAGGGCCCTAAAATCAACTTGCTAGATCTTGTATCTCTTTTATTTTGAAGACCCAGTTTCTTCTAGCAAGAGTCCCCACAGCAATTGCAGCACCATCTTCCTTATGGATGTTCCAAAGTATTTCACTAGAACTTGAAAGAGCTCATATTACAGAGTGGGTTGGGTTGTGATCAGGTTTGCTGGTTGGTTCTGTGATACAATGTGCTGTTTTTAAAGTCTCACCAAGTATAGGATGGATTCAGGACCAATAGAATTTGTCTCTCCCTACAGTACTTAGCCTTGAAAAAGCAAAGTTTTCAGGAACATTTATTTCTTTTGAACTCTTATGGTCAAGAGAGATCCTCTCCTTCCAGACATTTGGAGTTGACATCACTCCCTCCCCCCTCACCCACAGTATAATCAAGGGTGCTTTGCTTGATAGGCTCTAGAGACAGTCCTTGAGTAAAAATTAATAGCAAGAAAAGGCACAGAAAAAGTAAATGATAGTGATTTTGCTAGGTCATGATTCTAAATTTATAAACTTTACTTGAATTTTCAAAATCCAAGTGGATCATATCCCCCATTAAAGATATAAACGAAGCTACTAAAGATATAATAAAAGAAACCCCGATACCTGACTAAAGCATTATAAAAAGAATAAATGAAAATTCTTTAAATGAATGGGTATAAATAATGAATGTATAAGAGAAGGCACAGTGGAAACAGCGCTTTTACTCCTGACCCACTCCGCAGCCTTCTGGGAGAATATCTGTATTTTTCAGCCTACTGTTTCAACTGCTACATTGAAAGAGAAGAGTCTCATTTCCTATTCAAAGGTGCAAAAAAGTAGGGCCAAAGTAAACAGAACAAAGTTATTGTAGCAATGTTCTGTCTGTGTACAAGACTGCTTTCTTTTAGTTCCCATTGGCTCCCTGTCTAATGTAACTTTAGCTCTATCATTATTGACAATTTCAGCAAAGCAAAACACAACAGGTACCCCTACATACTGCTAAATCAGCAGAGTTTGTGTTCAGCTGAGAGCAGGATTCACAACTTCTTTTGAGCTGTTACATAGTTTTGGGTGCATAACAAATAAAAAAAACCTACTACATTGACTTAGATTTTGAGTGTTAGGATAGAGTTATGCACAAAAAACTGAAGGAGGCAAGACAAAGCAGTATGCGCAGCCAGGACAAATTTTGATTTCATTTACATTTAATTGAAATTACAATTAGCATGTTTATGTATATTTAACAATTTTCTAATTATGTCACAAACATTTATAATTTAGTAGCAATTTAAAAGGAATTGATTGGGACCCTGAGGCTTTAGGTCATGCACCTCTATCTAAACACAATAAATGAATGTGCACATAATCTGTTAGAGTTATATTATACGAACACCAAGCCTCATAGCTTGTTCAGAAGAAGCCCTGGCTTAGCACTGTATATGGACATCATTTAGAGTGATTCTGGATGGCCAGCCCCCAACAGTCACAATAAAGATATTCTGGATTGTTCATCCTTGTTCGATTTGTATTTCTTTTATTTTTTAGGACACAAAACTGTGTACATAATGGTCCCAAAGTCACCCAGTCAATTTCATGCATAAAGGAATAGAACTCACACTGTCTTCATTTCTAGTCTGGCCAGCTCTTAATAGAAAGTAGAGGAAAAGATGGGGAGGAAGCCCCCTGAAAAATATGGATTACTAACAGAAGAAAAAATCATTTGTACCATCCATAAAATATTGTGAATAAAGCAGAGAAACTGTACACACACACCCAAAAAAGCCTGATGTTGCCACTTTCTTTTCATACTCTTGTAAACTGAATAATTCAGGATGGTTCAGGATAATGCATACGTAAACTGCAATACTTAACCCAAGTGAACAAAATGCTGGGTTGGTTTTTTTTCATTTCTCAACACCAGCTATAAAAGAAATCGTGTTTAAGATTATCTTTTTAAAGTTTGGCCAATGGTAATTGGTGGTGTAAATTCCTAGAAATTTACTACTCAATTGTTTCTCTCCATTGGATTGAAAATAAGGGAGAGTGTAATTACAGAACCAAAGCAGACATAGCACCATGATTGCTATAATTAGGAAGCCAATTTACCTAGTAAAGTGGCTCTTGAAACCTGAGCCTGTTGCTGAAGAGGAGGAGGAAGAGGAGAAAATAAGATTATAGGCAGCAGAGAGGCTTTTCCTCAAGCAAAATGCTCTGCACTTGGCATACAGATTCCATACACTTTAGTTAAACTCAGTAAAAAAAATGACTTGGGCTGATTTGGACACACTTTTAAAAAACAAATTGTGCCTTGGCTGAAGCTAAGTTTCCAAGGAAGGAAGACATGGGAAAATAAGGTGTTTCCAAAATATATTAAAGCCACACATAATTTATTATATATACATCTGAACAAGAAACTTTACGGAGGGGGCTAATATAGATACTGTATCAAAATAAAAGTCCAAAAGAAGTGTTCAAAAAAATATTTGAAGATTTCAAGTAGCCCCATCCAAAATGCTGGTATGCTTGAACACAATGAAAGAAAATGGCACAAAGATTAGTCTTTTCACATACCACTAAAGCCTTACTCTACAAAATACCACTTTTTGTGCAGTATTCCCTCATCTCAAGAGATAAGGGTAGAGCTATCCGGCCATCCTCCATGAACTTTGTCAATTTAATCTGATTCTCTGAAGAAAGTGAAAAAGGATTCTCCAAACAGATCTCCCACACTAGCATAGATCTATTACCGTAAGAAAGCAAGAACGAGTCCCCTCCCCTTCCAGATTTAGGAGACTGGACATTGTCTTTTGCTCTTATCTCAAACTGTGGAATCTGTCTCTTCCACAGGAACACCTTCAAAATTCTAGCCTTAAGAACAATGATTTTGCAGGCTTTCTCATGATTGATATTTACACCACACACAGTAACAACATGCAGAAAGAACAGCTCTGATAATTCTCACTCTAACCAATTCCACCCCATTAAAATGCTTACACGTTCCACTCCAATTCATTGGATACAGATCTCATCTTCGCATAGAAGAAAGGCCCAATTCCAAATAGCTGCATGATTAATGAATGACAAGAGTTAGGAAAGAATGTCCACAATCTTAGTTCTTCCTATTCCCCCACTTCCCTCCAAAGGGACATTACAATTTGGTAATAATTTTAATTTGCTCTTAAATTACCTGCAAAGCCAGGGCTTCAGTTTGTGAACCTCTGGCTAAGCCAGGGGTGTCAAACTCAAGGCCCAGGAGCCAGATCCGGCCCACGCGTTACTTAGATCTGGCCCGTGGGGCTGCCCTGGAAACAGCAAAGAACCTGCCCTCAGTGTTTCTGCCAGTGAAAACAGAGCCGTCGCAGCTGAAAACAGAGCTCGCGAGGGCCACTGGAGGCAGTCCCAAGCTCTGTTTTCAGTGGCAGAGGGTTGCAGGAGGCCGTTGCAGTCAAAATGGAGCTCGAAAGCCACATGAGTGTTGGGCTGGCCACCCTAGCGATACCCATGCCAACCCCTGGAGTTCAAACACAAACCTGATCCAGCCCTCAATGAAATCAAGTTTGATACCCCTGGGCTAAACTAAGGAAAGACTGCACTTAGTGGGACTAGATAAATTTACCATAAGACTGTTTCCTTTGTCTGACAGACCAGCACTGCCAGGCCAAAATTATATCCTGATTATGCTTGTATTATAATAAGACAAACTTATTTGAGTGTCAAAAAGTCATCACTACAGTACTAAGAATCTGAAGAAAAAAAGAGAATGTAGGAAGTGTGAATCATTTGAAGTGGCCTTTCCTATTTTTTATCCGGATTATCACATCTGACTTTTTATAGAAAGCTAGCAATAAATCTTATTCAGTAAAACTGACTCACTTCCAACATGAAGTGCTTGTCCTTTTAGTTATGAAGGTAACTCTCGTTTGAAGTAAAAACAATCCTTTCTTGTGTACAAATGTCATACAGGTTGTTAAAACCCATTTTCTAAACAGGGTAAGTCATCCAGAGAGATTTCTGTACTATTAGAACAACTATCCTGGTGAAGAGAGCAAATAAATTGAAATACACAATTCCTTTTATACTTGGATGAAAAACCTCTTTCAAAATTATCAACAGTTATGATCTATTGAAGATAATGCAGAGATCGCACTACCACTTCTGGTTTGGTACCACATTAATCAGATTTCACAAAATGTGTTTTTGAGAAAGACAGGTTATCTCCCACCTCACCCCACTCTATTAGTTATCAAGACTGCAACTTGTTTGTTCTCCAATTGGCCCCATTAACTATGAGGGCTAGTCATTGCTAAATAAGTACTGACAAAAATGAACAAACAAAAACAACCCTTAAGATCAGGACTGAAAGAATTTAAAGTATCATGTGCTTACTGATATCAGAAATAAAACAAAACTATTTTTTACAACTAAACCAAATACATTAGAATGCCGAAGAACTGTTTGTTTTCTGTAGCAAAATGTTTGCAAATGTTTGCACAAGTAAAACCATAGTAAAATATGCATTAACCTTCATCTATTTACATTCAACACTGGAAAAATAAACATCCCCTTACCCCAGCTCTGCCTACCTGTAAAAAAAAGTCATTAGGTGGAAAGCAGGCAAAGTCAACAGCATGAACTGTCAAGATGCAACAACCTCCCAGCTGTTCATTTCACTTCCTGACTTCATGAAACCAATGGCCATCAAGGCAAAGCAAGAACTGACACATATCTCTTACTGGCAAAAATTGTAAGATTTTAGGCATAAACAAAGACACATGGGCAATATGATCCCAGAGGCAGAGAGACAAGAATGTGTAGAAGCTGGATTACTAACCTGCAAGAAACATGGGAAATCAATTTTACCCCACCTCAGATAGGGTAGCAAACTAGTGCTATTTACAACTAAGCAGGGAAGAATACCCTATTTCGTGCTAACAGACTACATGGTAGGTCCATCCTTCTTAATATGACATAGGAAGGAGATATTGCTTTCTTAGCTCTGGCTCTACCAAACACATTCAATTGCCATCTCAATTGGAGAACTGCCAGAGATGAGAGTGACCTTATGAGTAGCAGCCCTTTGCAAATGCAGATATAAGAAAATGTTATCATCACACTAATACTCTTCATCAGATGGCTATGGAAGGATTTCCTATTGATTTCAGTGCAGCAGCAAAAAGGCATAACATTTGAAATAATAATGCCTTCAATAATTTATTCCTATATTACAGAGTTATACCCACTTTCTCCAGCTCATACTTTTCATGTAGAAAAGTGTATAGAAAAATCCAGGAAGTATTAATAAGCATTTAATATGCGTAAGCACTAATTATAAAATAAGAGGTATTTTGCTGTTTTAATGTTTGTTGCTTTTTCATGTAATTTTATATCACCATTATACTATTCACAATGCTGAGGTAAGCAAAAGGATATTCTTTTAATTGAAAAGTTAGAAATATCTAACTATTGTTATCACACAGTCCTTACATTATCTTCCTGCATGATTTTGTTTGAAGTGTCCTAAAGATTTGCTAAACTTAATTCTTATTCTTAAATAGATAAAATAAACTTTGGTTCCTATTGTTCTTTCTATGAGAGACACTCTACAATTTCAATCATAACTCAGTTAACCATACAGAAAAATTCAAATATAAGTAAATCAGGTTAACTGGAAAGCACTTCTGGTTTTGTAGTAGCCTTTTAATGCAACTCCAGTCCTAAACATATGTATTTGGAATATTAATTTTGTCAGGCCTTATTTCCAAGTAAATCATTTTTGTATTGCAATCCAAAATTATTACCAGGTTATAAAACCATCTAGAAAACCAACATGCCACACAGAGCAGTATTTTGCTTGCCCTGTTCACAAATATAACAAAACACTCACAAATATAACCAAATCTAATTGAAGCTATCAGAACAGGAAATATTATCTCTTAGGAAACAGGTGTCATCCACCCAATTAACAAATGTATTTTATCACCTTAAGTAGATGCCTTGTCTTCCATCTCATTCCCAATGTAGCTAGCAGGGACTCTGAACCTGCACCATACAAAACAGCAATGGAAACAACACACCTACTTCTCTTTGCTAGAATTAGATTGGAGCATCCATAAACAACAGAGCTGTCTGGCTCTACAAGATTAGATAGAGGAAACTGAGAATGAATATATCATACTAAGCCAAATTGAGATGCGAAACACAGGCATCTGCACCTGTGCTGAACACTCATTTGTAAATCTTTCAGATTTCTGACAATTACAACAGGAAAAAGGATGTTTAGAAAACATAAATGCAGTATGTTTTCTCTCTCTCAAAATGCCACAAATTTGATATTAATATTCAATAATATTTATCAATCTCAAAAACACTGAGTGTGACTCATTTAAAGTTTGATTCAATCTGAGGCACAAGTTGGGAAAACACCCATGATCAAAATAGTTGGTTTTTCTCTTCTTTCAAGATAAAAAGATAAGCCCGGAATAGTGCTTACACACTATAGCATTTACACGCCCAACCTTGTTCCAGAAACTGAGGATTCTGTGGCACTACTATATACACATCTTATTTCCAGCTTCTATTCCTCTTAATCAGACTGTATCCTTATGTACTAGATAGCTTTCTATCTTTTTCTCTTCCCATCTGCACAGCTAAGAATTCACTTTTTCCTCTTAGAAGCTAGTAAGAAAATGATGTCACTTTGCCATTCTGGGACAAGGATAGCGGATATAGCTAAAAAAGCTGCCATTTTAATTTTGGAACAGAATAGTTGTCCATGTTTAATAAACAACAGTATTGGCATTTGATATTTTGCCACAACAGGCCCAGAGGTTAAGCTCTGCTACTCTATAGCCATCAATAATCAAAGCAGCCCCAAAGATGTAGGAAAGCCATTGTCAGTTACATGCTGCCACCTGGAGGAAAAAGGAAAAACTGCTGGTTATAAGTCACAAAACAATTTTATCTCCTCTATGCCTGGTTGACTGTAGATCAGGAACATTATCTTTGGGCACATGTATTAGCTCCGTGTCTTGAAAGATTTTCCATTTATAAATCATCATTGCAACAACTCCTCCCAGCAGATAGGTCTAGAAAAAACTTCCCTTTCCAGCCACAAGTCATAATTCATTTGGAAATCTTCAGGCAGTTCCACCCGCTGACCCAACACACTTTGCAAACAGTTGTCAACAGGTAGAAAATCAGGATTGTTATGTGCCCGGTCATAGCGTCGAGAGTTGAAGCGTTCTATACTGGCCCGTAGAGCACATTCTTCAGCTTGGAAGTCCCATGGACGTGCATCCAGATCTGTGGAGGTCATGAGGCAGACAATCAATGAATGCAATTAACTGAAAACAGCTACACTGCCACATTAGAAATGTCCAGACAGCTTACCAAGAAGACCTGGGTGTTCAGTGAATAATAGTGACAGGCTTGTAACCCATTGCTGCATCTTAACTACATTACATAAAATACAATTTGTCCCTGAACAGCTGAGTTGAGATGCTGCAGTGGGTTACAAGCCTGTCAAAGGTGGCTTACATGAGTGATAGAAGAGGAAAGGCCTACAAATGAAATTATTACTTGAAATTATTATTATTACTGCAATTATTACTTTCTCCTTTTGGATCTTCAACTGAAAGAGGACCAGGAATAAGCACAATATAAACTAACTTTCAGATACAATGTAACTGAAAAGATTGAGATGAGAAAATACAATAGAATTTCTCTCAAAATAATTTGTAAGAAAAAGACAGATTTTTCCCAGAGCTGAACCTTTTCCTTCAAAACAAGTAGTCCTTGACTTATGAACATAATTGAGCCCCAAATTTCCATTGTTAAGCAAGGGAGTTAAAGGAACTGCACCTTTCTATGACTTTTTGCCACAGTTAAGTGAATTACTGTAGTTGTTAAGTGAATCATGCAGTTGTTAAGTGAATTTGACTCCCCCCCCCATTGACTTTTTTGTCGGAAGCCAGCTGGAAGGTCACAAATGGTGATCACATGACCCTGGGACATTACAACTGTCATAAATACATGCCAGTTACCAAATGCCCATATTTTGATCACGTGGCTGTGGGGATACTGAAATGCTGTAAGTGTGCAAACCAATCATAAGTGACTTTTTAAAAGTGCCATTGTAACTTCGTACAGTCACTAAATGAATGGTTGTAAGTTGAAGACTATCTGTATTGTAGAATGATAAATTACAACTTTAATCCTGTTCATTTTTTTTACAGTATATGTATTGTGCTATGTGGTTCCCTGTAATTAAATACTATTCTATGGGGAAGAGGTATATTTATCTGCCTAAGAAAAACACATATGAGGCAATACCATTTGCTGATATGCTGCACAGGGAAAGTAGAGCTCTCCCAGAATATGTTCTTTTGGAATAGCACTTTGTCCCAGTTCCTTTCCTAGTTAACCATAACTGTAGTGGTCTATGCTTCTGAATTTGAGGCTCCAGCTTTTTGTCTATTTCCATGAAGAACACATTTAAGAAGCTTCAGTTACTTTCAGTCCTGCACACCAGCCATTAAAGCATCAACAGTGCTTTACAACAGACCCTAAGTCCTTGACCTACAACCATTTAACAAGAATTCAAAGTTACAATGATTTCAGAAAAAGTGACTGACGACCTGGTATTTGCACTTATGACCACTGCACCACTCCCACAATGATGTGATCTCAATTTGGTGCATGGCAATTGTTTTGCATTTATAACTAGTTGCAGCTTCCTGTGGTCACGAGATCATAATTTGCAATATTTTTTTTGCTGGGTTCTGGCAGAAACACTCATTAGGAAAGCTGGATTTGCTTAATAACCACACAATTCATTTAATGAGCATGTGATTTCCTTAACCATTGTGGTGACTTGACTGCTGTAAAAATTGTTGTAAAATTGGGCCCAACTCAATTTATGACCATCATGATTTATGATGGAAATTCCAGTCCCAATTGTGGTTATAAGTTGAGAACTACCTGTAGAGGTTCTTTCATGACAGTTTGTTATCATCACAGTTAAATAGTATTGATAGAAGAGTTCCAAAATGCTACCATATAGGCTCCCAATATTTATTTACCAGGCTTCCATTTATTTATTTATTTATTTATTTATTTATTGGTTGGTTGGTTGGTTGGTTGGTTGGTTGGTTGGTTGGTTGGTTGGTTGGTTGGTTGGTTGGTTGGCTGGCTGGCTGGCTGGCTGGCTGGCTGGCTGGCTGGCTGACTGGCTAGCTAGCTAGCTAGCTAGTTAGTTAGTTAGTTAGTTAGTTGCAGGATCCAATCTGAGTAGCTCACTAGGACCAGAGGTTTAGTCTTCCAAGCTTTCGAACCCGTGCTGGATCTCACCATGAGGGAATCACCAGCCCTGTTCCCTGAAGATAGGCTCTACCATGAGTCTAAAAGCTCGGAAGACTAAACCTCTGTCCCACCCAGATTGGATTCTGCAACATTATCCTAGGACACCGATATTGAACATCATCCAAGGGTTGAGAGAAAGTGACTGGCCCAAAGTCACTCTACGGAATTTGTGCCCAAAGTGGGACTCGAACTCACGGTCTCCTGGACGGAATGATTTCTTTCTTTCTTTTTTTTTTTGGAGTGAATTTTCATTATTTGTTTCCGACCCTCCCATAGTTTAGGGAAGAATAATGCCGGCGAGGTTAAAGTGAGAAGAAATTCAGATACGAATCACGCATGTTGGAGACCTTGAATGCCTTGTGCTCTTGCCTGTGTTGACAAATAGAGACATTTGATGCAATGACAGGCGATATAGTGAACCATATTTCTCTTCCTATTCTGTTTTAAATTGTATATTTAGTGAATTTAGTTTTGATGGATGATAGCTTTGGAGCCACTCACTGTGGAGTTAAAAAAAAAACCCCGCAGATGGCATATTTTAACTATATTAATGGTTCGAGGCTTAAACTCAGCACTATATATTTTTGCAATTCTTCGGAAGCAAAGCTGCAATTTATACAAATAGATTCTGTCTTGTCTTCGGACCGAGCAAGACTGACAAAAGGATGTCGGGGAAAGGGTTGTAGCTCATCCTTTCTCGGCACAGGAGGTTAGGGCCAGGCAATTTTGATTAGGAGTTGCTTTCTTTTTTCTTTTTATGTCTTATCACATCTTCTTCTTCATCATCATTGCCATACCTTGTTGAAAGTCATAACCCTACCAGTATGTCTAAGAGAAGATCTTTTTTTTTTCCTGATTTTTAAAAAAAAATCAATAAAAGAGAACATTTGTAGCCGAGGGTTGAAATGAGAGGTCTTTGGTATTCTCGGAGCTTGGTTGTTTTCTCGCAGACGTTTCACGACCCAGCTGGGTAACATCATCAGTGCTAGAAGAGAGAGGAGGAGGTGGTAACCTGACAAGGTGGCTCAGTGGCTAAGACACTGAGCTTGTCGATCAGAAAGGTCGGCAGTTTGGTGGTTTGAATCCCTAGTACAG
>JANHZT010001503.1:168946-179486 GCA_032468215.1 Stegonotus admiraltiensis | reverse complement strand
GAAGGCTGAGTCAACCTTGAGCCTGGTGAGATTTGAACTTGCAGTAATTGCAGGCAGCTAGTGCTACTTAACAGCACTTTAGTCCGCTGAGCAACCAAGGCTCTTGGGAACTCTGTTCCAACACTGGTGACACTCAAGAAATATTATTACTATGGATAAAATGCATATATTTTCTCATTTATGATGTCTCACACATAGCACGCAATCTTTTTTCAACAACAACAACAATAGCTGCTGCCAAGAAGACCACACAGACTGACTACAAACAATGGCATGACAAAGTAGCAATGGCGCACTGGAATATCTGCAAGCAAGAACTGGTGGGACCACTAGACAACAGACAAAGTAATAGCAAATGGAAATGCTCTTGGACTTTAGAATTCAAACAGCTGACTTTGTATAAAATATACGAAAGTATGAAGGCTATTTCTTAACGCGTTGTAAGCTGCCCTGAGTCTCCGGAGAAAAAACCAGACAAGCACGCGCCATATAACAATTCAGATTTAACAATTGTCAATAAAAAAGACAAAAAATTCTGGTTAGTGGACAGGAAAGTGTCTAGAGAGAGCAGAATTGAAAAGAAAGAACTAGAGAAAAATGCAAAATATCAAAACCTGCAAAATACAAGTAAAATGACAGTGGCAAAAGAAAGCAAAGACAGCACCAATATTAAAAGACTCCTTGGATGCAACCCCAAAACATCTGTAGCACCACTTAAACACCATAGGAATTGATAAAAAATACTTGAAATAACTTACATCCTGCGACAATATCCTCAATACCATCAAACAATAACATTTATCTATCCCATAACAGGTGGATAAAAATGCCAAATCCAAACATCTGGCTCATTTGGCATAATATGACCTATGTGGGCTTTTAAATTTTGCTCTTCACAACTAACTTAACTGCAAAATTGATTTTCACTGATTCATAGCACCTTACCCAAGGCTGTGATGATCTATAAAGTTATTGATGAAGCTATATTTTGTCTTAGCAAAGTATTGTTTCCATTCAGAAAACAATATATCATTACAGCTCATTTAGAAGAGAAGTCTATTCATTAAGGGACATGGACTGCTATCAACAAATCAGCATTCCTGAAAGGTTTACAGTGAGGTTGGGAAGGTAGAGGCAATGAGAGGAGACAGACGCAAGATATATACCATTGCCATAAGCCCAGTCATCATTGAGCCGATGTCGCACTTTTTGGTAGATTGCAGACATAGTTTTCATGTTGCTTTTCCTCCATTGACGTCCCAGGTACTTTGTCTGCACTTTGAGAAGTTTCAATACATAGAGTTGCATCATGGCTTGCTTTACTTTCAGGGCTCTTTTTAGAATGGGAGCAGACTTGAAAACTACCAGCATCTGGAAAGGTAAAGTAGCAGATCAGTTGTCTAAATTACATTGTTGCCTCTGTCATAATTTATATGCCAAGGATCAAGATTATGGTAAACATCCAACAGTGTCTAGAGTAGAGCATCATACATAGAAAATCCATATAGTGATAACCAAACATATGGAAATATTCCATCTTACCATGGTCCTAGAGTGTTTCCACTTTGTTAACTTATTCAATATCCTAAGAAGATTAATGCAAGAAAATAAGTTCCGCCAGCAAAACTGATTATTGTCTCCAGCTTCCTGTAAGGGAAAGCAAAAATAAGTATTACCAAAACAGAAGACTTAACAGAGCCAGCAATAGTAATGGTATTTCTGTCCGATTTTTGCACGTGCCTCCCAAAGTAAAACTATAGGTAGCTTTGCTTACCAAACTTTCTGCAGTCAGCTCTGGTAGTTCATGTACCACACAATATGGATAATCCAAAACAGAAATGCTGAAACATAAGAATGCCTGAGTGAATTGCTAGTGATGTAAGATGAAGAAAGTTATCAAGTTAAGGACCGTGTGATCCAATGGTTGCAGAATCAGATCAACTGGTGTGCAACAAAGCAAAGAAAAATATCAATTTTACAGTTAAATAAAATTGTAGATGTTCTACTGATAGATTAATCAGTATTGATTTGCCCAGCCCATTATCTATTTTATTAAATATTACTAAACCTTTCATTCCTACAAAATATATTGAACTGACTTTGTATATAGTAATATCTGCTAGAATACCCTATGGTTCTTATTGGAAAGCAGAAATAATTTCTTCTGTAGAAGATTGGCAAATTAGGTAAAGTATGCATTATTCATAACTTCCAGCCAGTTTTGAAGAGTATTTGTGGAGATTAGTAACGTTAATTTCCATTTATCTCTCAGTCATAGCTCGTTTTTTTGTTCAAACAACACATCTGTAAGCTATTTACTACAGCCATGTCTTCATCAGGCCTTTCTCAATGGCATATTTATTATTTATTTATTTATTAAACTTATTTGCCACCCATCTCACCATAGAAGACTGTACTCTATTCCTACTTGAAAGCAAAAACCTGGGAGATGACCTGTTATTTTTTAATATATATTTAGTACCATGCACATGCTATTTTTACATATGCAGTGCTCATCATTCCCACCTACCTATTCTTTGCTGTAATGTATGACATAATGTTCTGATTGAAGAATTTCAATATAAGTGGAATGCAGTTGGCAAACACTAGATGTTGAGCCATGTATTCAAACTGGTGAAGAAAAACAGAACAGAGTATGTTAGGAAAGCAAATTCTTCCATCCCCTCATCCCATTTCCAGTGATATTGGCTCACACCAGTGTATACTTACTTGATATACATGATTCAGTTTAAAATGCTTGAGCAGCAGCAGCAGAACAGCAGAAATAGCTTTTACAATAATCTCTTTATGCCTATTCACATCAACGCCCAGCTTCATACTCTGTAACACAGTTGTTCTGGAAACCAGACCAGCAGTATTAACTTTTGTGATTGCTATGTTAAATGTAATAGTAGATATATCATAGGCAGACTTTAATTTAAATTTTGGTTCAGCTATTGTTTGTTTCTAGGTGTTGCCAAGCCTTTTTTTTTTGACAAGAGGTTAAATGAAAATCCAGTCTATGATTCTACCAGCCCAATGCATTCAACAATAAAAACCTGCTATACATTCCACTACTTTTCAAACATAGTAAGACAATACCAGAACTCCTATTCAAGGAAGGAACACTTGGTGTCTCTATTTTTAGTTTCAGATATGCTTTTTCTTTAACTCAGCATTTAGTTGTAGTTTTATTTATTTAAATATCCCTCCTTTGAATCTTTTTAAAATTGGGGGGAGGGTTGGATAGTAATATTACTGCATGTTTTATTTCAATATATCTGATTAACTTAGCAAGCCATTTTGATCTTACCTATAAAGTGCTGCAAAAATTCTAAATCAGTAAAACTCTAAATCAGAAATAATCACATCGCTATCTGTTTAGGATCTTCTATCTTCATCCATTACATGCACTGCTTGCTTCTGGCTTACGACTAAAACTTACGGCATCTCCTCGGGCAAAACATCGGCAAGGATATTGATGGAATCAGTCTTGGCTTTGGAGGTGGGTGCTGCAGCGAGCAGAATCTTCAGCAAGGCAATCTAGAAATCATAGTTAAACGCTATAGCGAAGAATTTCTGAAGCATGCATGGGTAAGGAAGAGGGGACTTCCTAAATACCAATGATGACAGGATATTAACTAAGTGTTTATATACACACATGCATGCACGCACACACGCGCGCACACACACACACACACAATCTCACAAAGATGTTTAATGCAAGAATCTGTACAATGGAATGCTAAAGGAAGCAGTTAATTTCTGCCACAAGAAAATGACGGTGAGACAATACAACATAATTAAGAAACAGACAGAAACTTCTTAAGAGAGAATATGTGCACACAGAGACTGCAACTCACCATGTATTGAGGCAGGCTAGGAAGAAGACCCTGGTATAAGATTTCAGCTGGAACTTGCTCAACCTCCTCTTCCCCCTATTAAGACAAGCAGATGATTGCAACTTGTTTTGTACCGACAACTCAAAGTTAACTGGCACATTTTGAATATTTCATTCTATATCAGAACAAAGCCAAAGCAACCTTCGACCCCAAAAATGTTTTCCAAAGGCAGACAACAATTTCAGAGCATCTTGACATACAAACAACTGTATGCAGAATGGAACAGCAATTTTTTTCATGGGAGATAATGAGCTCTGTGGAAACTCTTATTTGAGAAAGGGGGAGAAATGCTTTTTAATCGTTTCTCTTTCTGTCATTTTGCAGACTATCTTACATGAATGCAAGGAGGAGGAATAAATGATAAAACATATTAAAAAATAAAAGGACTAGGTCATACACAGCATCTGCAGATAAGAGTCAATGACAAGTCCAGTTCTACAAGATGACTTTCTTCAATATTAGCATTCTTCCCAGGACACTTACCCCTGACAAGGGAGAACGCAGATACTCCTCTTCCATTTGAACTTGAATTTCTGCAATAGATGTATACTTGTGCTATAAAGTAACAAGACAGAGGAAATTTACTTCATAAGCCTGAACTGATTGGACTGTCAAACACTGTCTGAGAAAATAGCAGCAGCAGCAGCAGATGGGATGAAACTGAAAATGAGCGTCTCTGTGAGAGGTTCTCTAAACCTCAAAATGGAAGAGCATGGGCAATTGGAAACTCACCAATTTTAGAGTTTTGATACTCTCATGAATTGGTCTTGGCAATCCCACTACGGTGTTGGTGTCACTGGAGTGAAAAAGGAAATTGAAAAAGTCAGCTGATAAAAATGTAAAAAAAAAACCAGATTATTTTGTTAAACCTGCAAACGGTTGTGTTACAAACAACAGCTTTTATAGAAAGACATGAATTCAGCCCATACCATATTTTTCAGAGAATAAGATGCACTTCCCCCCCCCAAAAGTGGGTGAAAATTTCAGTGCATCTTATACAGTGAATGTTGCAGTGCAGGGGGAGGGGGGGTGTTGGTGCAGCGCCAATCAGCTGTTCTAGAATGGGCTGTAGCAGCGGTGGCGAATGGGCGGCAGCGGTAGTGAAAGGGTGGCAGCAAATGGGCCACGGTGGCAGTGAACAGGCCACGCTGAATGGGCTGCGGTGGTGGCAAATGGACTGTGCTAAACGTGTGGTGGCAAATGGGCCGTGCTGATGGGCTTTATGAATTTATTTGAAAGAGGGAGCAGGGAATCCAGTGCTGGGCGTATTGTGCAATAATAGAGCACAAATTTATACACATTGCAATAATGGCACCAGCAAGAATGATTAAGACAATAAAACTTCATATTCTGGTATCATAACATTTATATACATTTGTACAGACATATACACACAATTCAAATTACCAACAATTAAGTTTAGTTTAATGGCCAACATGCAAATTAAGCTGCTTTAACTCACCTCCCCAAGGTATAGCCAATGAATTTGCTTCGACTAGATTCCAGAAACATCTCAATATCTTTTTCCCTACAGAAAAGAAACCAAATCAACATTCAATCAAACTGAGCAGAAATCTACTGTAGGGATTAGCCAGTGCTGGCTTTAAACCTATTTCCAACTCTATAGCTAAGAGCAATTGTACATAACACATATATCCTTCTTACTGTAATTAGCCATCCCTTGAATTCATTGAAAGCAGCAGACATTGCATATATCACAATAGCTCTTTTTGCTTTTAGTACTTTCAAGTACTAAAAGTACTTGAGGCTGTTGGTTTTCTTGACTGAAGATGGTGATTGAGAGATCCTATAGCAGTCTTTCATAATCCCAAAACACAGTGCATTCGAAAAGTATTCAGACCCCCTTCACTTTTGTCAATTTTGTTATTCTGCAGCCTAATTCTACAGTTGTTAAAATTCATTTTTTTCTCATTAATCCATACTCAGTACCCCAAAATGGCAAAATGAAAACAGAATTTTAGATATGTCTGTATATATATAAAAAATTGCTGGTATGTTTTGTTCGCTGTGTAGCCCTGCATCTAGATTATGCAAACCAAGTCTCCCTGGAAGTACCATAGGAAATGGATAAAGTATTGCCCAATTCAAGCATTCCCCAAATCACCAACCTATAGAGATTGTCACTGTAAACACACAGCTTGTTCTCATCATCTGAAGCTCAAGAAGCTGATAAACTTAAACTTAAAAGGTTTTTCTTCATTTCAACAATCTTGGCTAAGGACTGACCTGACTTTGGGTGCCCAAGGCAAACCTTTTGGACATGTCAGTCGGTCAGTTGGAGGGTGCTGCACAGGAGGCGGCATCACTTCGTCTCTTTCAAGAGGAAATGTCTCCCCCTCAAGACTATTGTCTTCATCGTTCTCCTCCTCATCTTCTCGGGAATCATCAGCTTTGTAAGGATCTCGCTCATTGAATGCATCTAGATTATCCTGTTTAATAAGAGCCTGGAGGAACATTCAACAAGAGGCAGTTAGCTCACATTCTGTATCACAACAATATTTGTGTCTACTGCTAAGCTCTCTGGTTATTTTTTAATATATTTTTTCTTAATAAATACAACAGTAAAAACTAATATAAACTAAATTAGAGAAAGATAAGAGAATGGAAATAATAAAAAGTGCAGGGAAAATGAAAAAATGAAGAAATACATAAAGAAGTGATAGAAGAAGATAAAGAAGATTTTTCTTCATCTCGTATCAAATCCCTTATCTATAAGCAAATCTATAAAACATCTGGTCTGTCATTTGTAGTTCATGCTGTACTTTCTATAGCTTGATAGATAAAATTTGTTCTACATCTGTCATTCCTTCATTATCTTTTGTAATGTAACCTGACCAGTGGTGGGATTCAGCCAGTTCGCACCACTTCGGGAGAACCGGTTGTTAACTTTCTGAGCAGTTTGGCAAACTGGTTGTTGGAAGAAATTCTTAGGGCAGAGAACCAGTTGTTAAATTACTCGAATCCCACCACTGAACCTGACATTATTACTGACAGTATTGAAATTATAGTTACTAAACCTGGTTCCAGTCTTCAAAAATGTCCTTTCTGATATTATAATGTTTTGTATTATTTTGTAAGCCCCAGTATTAACTGACATAAGGCTTGTATATTTTTTCTTCTGCTTAAATTTTTAATCCTCTCTAATACCCAATCTAAAATCATCACGATGTTTTTTTATGACAGGCAATTGCCAAGATAGCCAAATAGAAGTTGTTTATTTTTAATATTTAATTCTAAAATCTTATAGTAAAAATCAGTATTCCAAATTTATATAGACTCCCAGTCCATTTATAACTTTTTAGATAAAAAAAATCTTGTTTAGCTTTTTGCTATTTATTTCAAATACTTTCAGTTCTTGTAATTAATTTTTCTTTGTTCAGAGTTGATGATAAACTAACATAATGAAGACTTCAAACCTGTCATTCTGAAAATTTCTAACAGCTTTAATAAAGTTAATAGGCAATTTTCAAAAGTTGTTTAAAAGGTTCTGCTACAGTTGTGAGAAAGATGACTGATCCTATCATCTTTAGGCAATTGAACCTGTGGAAAACCACAATCCTGTGGTCTCCTCATGAAAAGGAGCCATTTGGAGCATACATGGACAATCTCCCATTTCTCCTTATCCAGAGAGTTCCTTGGTCTTTGCTGACATTGTTCTGCAAAAGGTTGCCATACAGTTCACCATACCTCCCCCCAGATGTTACTAAGTCCTATAGTTCTAAAATTCACCTTGTGTTGCCGCCGATCCCGTTTCTGCTGCTGCTCAATCAAATCTGAAGCCGATGCCGGAGGTGATGCAGCTCTCATGTTACGGATCACTTTTATGCTATCCTCAGGAAGTGGAGGAAGACCAAGCATCTCTCGTTTCTCTGCTTTCATATCCTGAAGCTCCTCAAATCCTCCAAGGGTGCACTAAAAGGATAGCAAATATACTGAACTTGCGGTCCTTGTGATTTATTCCTCAGATGCCTGTCAGCTAGTGAGCTATCAAGATCATTGTATTTTTTGTGTAATTCTAAAATACTTGTATAATGTGGTCTTGTTCAGTTATGTATTATAGTAATTCACTTAAAATTAATTTATCTTCAGTGTTTTCATTTTTTTAGGCAATTTTAGAAATAATTATGTGTACTTAAATACAAAGACATTAAAACAGGGGTCCCCAACCTCTGGTCCGCAGTCCAGTATTGGGCACAGCTGTAGCTAATACTCAATCTGTTTCACAATCCCTTTTCCAGTTAACTTTTAAAGACTCTTGTATGAGAAGAACCTCCGACCCAAGGATTTAGATTACAGTGTATTCTTTCTGTCTGTTAATGAGCAGGACTCCTGGAAAGGCAGGCAGCAACTGAAATAATATATTTAGGAATGATGAAGGAATAAGGCTTTCCCTCTACCTGTAACAATATGGGTAGCTCTGCTATAATATGGGAAAGAGCAGCAGTATGTCAAAGGATATATTATTGCTGGAAAATGAAAACTATTTACATGAGGAAGTTTTTTTCACCAGTGTGAGCATTTTCCAGCAAATGACTGAACTGGAAATTGTCAAGTGGTCAGAGGTACCAGCATGGCGGCAATGGAGGGCTATGATGGAAGATGTTTTTTTTTCTTTCTTCCATTCAGTTGTGTTGGATTCTCAGAGACTGCTAGAATTGCTGCTGCAATTTTCTTGACAAGGTTTTTCAGAAGTGTTTTACCACTGCCTCCTTTCTAAAGCTGCCTCCTTTCATCGAAAGTGACCACTCGGCTACGGATTTCACCAAGTAGTTTCTCCTGCAATCCCTATCTAAACCTGAAATTCTTCATAAAGTATATACGCTAGCCAAGTGAGTATGTATTGTCTTTTCTTAACATACATTGGCAGAATCAGTGGTCTCATTTCATATTTACAGCAATGTCATCACTAATGTAATAAAAATGTCAATGGCTGCTTGAAGTTTGCAGCAGGGGTGAAGTTTGGACCGGATTGCCCGATCCGGTAGCGATGGCGGTGGGTGGTTTGGAGAACCGGTAGCAAAAATCCCTGCCACCCCCCATTGCCCAGCTGAGCCGCACAATCATCAGAGACTTTTTTTTTTCCACTTTTAAAAGCATATTTTCTTCGGCCAAAAAAATGCTTTTAAAAGTAAAAAAAAAAAAGCCTCTGACAATCAGGCAATTCAGCTGGGATGGTCAGAGCTTTTTAAAAGCATTTTTTAACAAACTCTTCGGCTGACGAGGTTGTAGAAAAAATGCTTTTAAAAGTTAAAAAAAAAGTTGGCCACGCCCACCCAGTCACATTACCCCACCACCAAGCCACGCCCACAGAACCAGTAGTAACAAATTTTACATTTCACCACTGGTTTACAGGTTTAGCTTCATGGGACCACTTGCATTTTTTCAAGCAATTGTTAATCAGGTGGTATTTAGTTATGTAATAAGCATCGGTAAGCAGCAATAGCATTCTTCTAGTGATACCTCAACAATTTTGGCAATAGTATAGGTATAATTTTGAGTTACTCTGGTGTAGTGTTTAAGGCATTAAGCTAGAAATTGGGAGAATGTAAGCTCTAGTCCTGCCTGGGGCATGGTATCACTTGGATGACCTTGGGCCAGGCATTTTTTCTCAGCCCTAGGAAGGAGGCAATGGCAAACCAGTTCTGAAAAAACTTGCCAATAAAACTACAGAATCGGTCACAATTGAACATAAGGAGAAAAATAATATAGTAAAAAGAATAAAATAAATCCAAGGCATTGCAGTGGAAATGCTTTCAAATTTAATAATTTATATTATTGTACATTATATTTCAATGTATTTGTGCAGAGAATATGACTATAGGCCAGATATATTAGCTACTAAAAATAACTATCTGCTTATTTCTTTCACTAACGTACAGAACAGAGATATTTTTCTAGGATCTTGCCTCAGCTATTAATGTTTGTAGTTAATACATGCATTACTCAAGAGTTTATTTATTAAGATAAATTATATACCACTCCAGTCACATGGGTCTGAGCACTCATAAAGAGGGTGTAAAAATGTGAGAACTTTCAGGGGTTGTAGTTGTTTTCATCTAGGACAAGGAACATACAAATGGACTATATGGATAACCTCACAATGGCTTACACATATTGTTGAATTATAATTACATACTATACATACTAATTATGCTATACTAAAAGTAACTTTAGACCTAAGTACGTTCCCAGCTTTAAATTACAATATTGCCATCACTTTAGCATTGTACCAACCACCAATCTAAAGCTATTAACAACCAACCTATTGAAGCATCATATATTTGTAAACAGGAGCCTCTTACCAGGACAGTCTTCCAGAGCAGCAGCAACACTTTCTTCATAGGAAAGTGTGGAGCATGGCCACTGCAGAATTTGGTGACCATGCCAAAGAGCATCACAGAAAATGGCTCATTGTTATATAGAGGTGCCCCTGAAAAAAAATATGTTGGTAACAAACATGTTATACAAGACCCTTGAATTTTTGTGTTACATATTTGAATATCTATGGAAATATTCAGTCATCTAGGTCAGGGGTGGACAAATGTGGTTCTTTTACAACCTGTGGACTTCAACTCCCAGAATTCCTGAGATAGCCAAACTGGCTCAGGAATTCTGGG
>JANHZT010001503.1:142370-157567 GCA_032468215.1 Stegonotus admiraltiensis | reverse complement strand
GTTGAAGTCCACCCATCTTCAAGCTACCAAGGTTGAGAAACACTGCTTTAGATAGTTTAAGTTGTTTTCCAATCTGGGCAAATTCCAGACGTTATTAATTTAAACTCCCAGAATTCTTTGCAATAGCATGCTGATTGGATAATTCTGGGAGTTAAAGTTTTACACATCTGGAAATTGCTTACATACAGAAACACTGTTCGATGTGAACATACCAGCACTGCAATAATAGTATATGTGTAGCATCAGACAGATGTGGTAAATGAAAACACCAGAAGTTGAATAAAGTCAGTGTGCTAAAGAAATATTTTGAGAAATAGGACTGCAGTCAACTGAGATTTCTTTATACTATGGTTACACAATTACTGCAATTTAAGGAAAATGTTTTTGCTTCCTAATTTTTATGATGTTCACACACAGCGGAATATGCAGTTGAATACAAGTTATTTCTGTTTGCCTTCAGGTCATGCTTTCTTGTATAGGAGAAACCAACATTCCAAAACATCCACATATTAAACATGCATTACATTGGCTTGTGGAGTAGGAACAACATTTATAACATTATACTGAATTTTGAAGTAGAAAGAGTATAATTACTAGTATTTGTAATGTGGATTCAGCCACAGATAGTGGAGAGACAGCATGTTCACGATATAAAGCAAAATCCTCAGTTTGAATTGATACTGCCAAATCAAGTCCACATCTTATCATAGACAAGCTATTGCTACACTGGCCAGATTCATCCTTAGTTTTATGGGTGCAGTTTTTAAAATTCCCAGCATCAAGTCCTAAATTCTGGTTTCTTCTGAATGCTTCTATTCATGCTTTTTAGATTCCCAAGTCATTTCTACTTCTAATTGTTCTGTACCTCTTTTCTTTTTTCTTATCAAAGGATCTCCAAAATGTTCATTTATAATTTTTGACCTCCATATTCTTTTAGGGTTTCATGTACTACTTTAATCTTGCAAAAAATTTTTAAAAATCTAACACTTAACTCTCAAATGCAAAGATCTTCTAGATTTAACTTATCAAATTTCTGTACCACCAATCACTCTTGCATGCCTCTAAAGGCTTTTAAAGGCCTTTACAGTTTAGAACCCAAAAACCAATTATTAACTTAAAATCATCAGAGACCTGGTGAAAGAACCACTTTAAGAGTCGACCTGTAGTAACAGAACATTTGCTTCAGATGAATTTATATGAGACATTTTACATTTCCCAGAACTTTCGAATCTTGTTGCATCCTTTAAAATCTGTTAGCCCCCATTTTTATTCCCTGTTCCTTGATTAAGATGAAGCAGATTTTTATGCTGCATCTATTTATTTCTATAGTTTTTATCAGATAAACTATGTTAACAAATTTTAGAATAGATTTCTTATTCCAGAGTTGAAAAGCTAGAGTGGGAAATTGGGGGAAAAAAACCACCACAGAACTTCAGAAGTTAGCAGTGGGAACCACCTCTATACTGGTGCCAAGAAAACTGCATGACTTTTTCCATGACATCACCAAGAGCCAAGTTCAACTTAAGGACATTTCATTTTTATTTCTGCTCAGCCAGGTGGCAGCATCTAGCTAACCCAACTGATCTAGAAGATCTAAGCAGGTGAATACTTGGTTAGTATTGGATGGGAAGCCAGGATGAAATCTAGGGTTGGTAGGCTAAACTGAGAAGGTAAAATCTTAGGCCAGTGATGGCTAACCTTTTTGCCATCGCGTGCCAAAAGTGGGGGGAGTGTGGGGTGGTCACACATGTGCGTGCTCACGCCCATAATTCTATGTGCCCTGCACCCCATGCATGTGTGCACGGCCCCCCGTGTTCCCCCCGCTTTTGGCATGTGTTACCATTTTACCTGAAAAAGCATGACCAGAGGATGATTCAAAACAGTTTTAGGTTAAGCATGGATTTATATTCTTTGTTTTGAACAGCATATTTTTACAGAAGTGAATATTCAAGCAGTTTCCAATCTATAAATCTTATCTTTGCTGAACTTTAATTTCATTAATTTAAGTTATTGGATTAAGTTATATACTATATAATAAGACTACTAGCAATAACAGAAAAGAACCATGTGGATGAATGAGAACTAGCTTAGATCTACTGCAAATGTTTTCTAAAAAGATTTAAACACTGATATTTTTCCTTGATGTTTTGTAGTTTCCAAGGATAGCACAACACAAGTTATTTCTTGCTAGGGGAGGAAAGGATAGGTATGCCTCAAGGCAGAAAAATATAGTACATGTAGTCCTCGACTTACGATCACAATAGAACACAAAATTTATGTTGCTAAGTGAAACATTTGTTAAGTGAGTTTTGCCCCATTTTACAACCATTCTTGCCACAATTGTTAAGTGAATAATAGCTGTTGTTAAGTTAATAACATGGTAGTTAAGTGAATCTGGCTTCCCCTTTGACTTTGCTTGTCAGAAGGTCGTAAGAGGTGATCACATGACCTGGGGACACTGCAACTGTTATAAATATGAGTCAGTTGCCAAAATTCTGAATTTTAATCACATGACCAAGGGGATGCTGCAATGTCTTAAGTATGAAAAACAGTCATAATTCACTTTTTTCAGTGCCATTGTAACTTTGAACAATCACTAAATGAACTGTTGTAAGTTGAGGATTACCTGTATATCTTCCTCAATCCATATTTATTTTACTCTGTTCAAGAGAATGAATAGGTTACCAGTTATAAAAAGATAAAATATGGCATTACTTAAGCAGAAGAAAAGAATACTGTAGTCAGAGATAGCTTTCTAATCATTTATTCAGACTTTGCGTAATGATTATTGCTCATTTGCAAGGATTATTAATATTGCATTCATTAAAAATCATTCATATACAAAATAAACCTATCCCCATCTGGACTAATGCGATAACATGCTCCCTCTGATTGAACTGAGGTGTTGCTAGGTATGAGAATTTATTTCATGGCTTATACAGAGATGGAGCCCTTAGCTAAGATATTTATCGACATTGCAACAAAGAGGCAGAGAAATGGAATGAAAAAGCCCTCCTAAACTTCTGGAAGTCTTTCTGGAATACACTCTGCTGGATTTACCTAATTCTGTTATAAGAAATTGTAAGAGTGCTGTGAAAAGTAAAAAATAAATTCAAGATATCATCCCAATGAAATATTTGGAAAAAAAAGTATGTTTGTTCAAGCTGGGATTATCATACGATCAAGAAAATAATAATTTGGCCTGGCCATACTTAAAGTCAGATTCTGAAACGGAGGAAATATGAACATCTCGAGGCAGAGTTTAGTAGAAGCTTCTCTACTAAAAGTCAATGTCCTGCATCATTCTGCAAGACTAGTAGATGTCACTATGCTACTGCCAAAAAGGAATACTTATTTGGATTCTTATTGAAAGAGTCATTTAGAAACAGAGAGCAAGCATGATGGATGTGCAAATGTTTGGGGTCTCAGTGTCCTCATCAAATTGTAAGTGCTTTACTCTCTTCAGTGAAGGACTAGCTACCAAAAAGTCTTTATCATACAATAGTGGGGCAAAACTTATGAAGGAACTAATAATGACACATTGAATATTTACATCTAGTTTTCCCACAAGGATTACATAAAAAGGCAGGAAAAAAATCAAAATTGGTCATTATGTTCACAAAATCTCTGGCTCACCGATGCTATCTCTTGATACTTCAGCAGATCAGACCCCAACAATTGGCTTGACTCACCATCTTTCACTTAACATTTGCTTTTCCTAATCCTGAAGCTCCTCTTCCCATCTCCTCCTCCATTTCATGGCACTATAATATGAAACCCAGCTGTACTATAATCTCACAGGAGAGATACCAGTGCATCATATTAACTGGATAGAATATACTAATTACTAGGGGAAAAAATTAAAGCAGCAGAGCACTTGAAATAGTAGTGCCAATGGAAAGGGATCCACCTTCACTATTCATTTGGTACAAATGGAGCCTGAAGATGGAGGGAAGTGCCTTACACAATGAGTAACTCTCCCTAGGATCTTAAAACCTACCATAAATGATCATGCAAATGTTTCCTGTGCTATGTGAATGAAGGAATGGAGAACATGAGATGCCATCTCAGTTCAAGAGGGCCGATCTGGTTGTTGGTGGTCCCAAAATTCTGCTAAGTATTAACTAAAATAGTTTCTCTAGTTTATCAAACCAGAAGCAAATTAATTTTTTAAAACCACAGCCTTTAAGAATATGATATGGGTACATCTTGGTTTAAAGCAGCAAAAATAAAATAACTGAAAATTGAAATGCTATAAAAATGGATAGCCGTATCCATTTCAATTCAGTTTAGCACCCTAGCAACTTAAAAGAGAAGTTAAAACTGCCTACATTTAGTATAACCAGGCATGCGGTTATACACTTGGAAGTAGGAAAAAATATCTTAATTGATCATAAATAATAGGTGATATTGTCCTACTGAAATCAAGAGGACATTTTTCCACATAAAGAATGAAGATTAGGCATTTGTGGAATATACACCTACAATCCAACTGGCCACAAGGTGTCAAGTCTGTTCCCATGGAGGAGAAGGAACACTAATGTAGCAGCTAATAAATAGGGGCTCATTAAGGCAATTTAGAATTTGCAATTAATTTTCACACAGAAAAAATAGTACTCTTAATATTCTGCAGTTCTACCAGCTACAACTAAGGTGCTCTGAAATTTTTAAATTAAAAAACAAAATCACATGAAGAGAATGCCCCACATCACCAATGGAAATCCTCTCCCCAGTACCAGAGGAAGAGAATTAAAACCACATTACTTCTGTGGCGGTGTAGCAAGGAATCCCAAATTGTTTGCAGGATCAATACTGAGACAGGGAAATATTAAAAAGAACTGGACAGGATAATATAATCACATGAATAAAACAAAAGTCTTCCAAAGTGACACACAAAAAGTTATTTAAAAATATTTCTGCTAAAGCTCTTGTGTATATTATGTGGTCTGGTTCTTCAGCATCATGGTCCATTAGTACCTACAGCAAAGGACAAAAAGAAGACAAAGTTAATCAGAGTGCAAGACCAAGTACCTTTTGTGGATCAAATTTGTTGCCAAATGTAATCTTTCTTTGTTCAATACAAAACAAAAAAAGCCAACAACCCATAGTTGGCACTGTAGACAATTAAGCCAATTTGTTTTACATTTTATCTATGTTTAAATAAACATTTCAGCTTTTACAACCACATCAGGGTTAGGCTGGGAAAGATAAAAAAGCCAACAACAATAGCTTATCACTGAGAAATGATGACACTAGTCTATTTATTCTGTTGTAACAAAGGACAGCCATTAAGTCTCTTTCTCATTTTAACTCATGGAGATCTTACCTATAATAGTTTGGTTTGAAGGGCCCATTCTTATTCAGTCCCAAATATTTTGCTTGATCATCTGTTAGTTCTGTCAGATGAGCGTCAAATGATGGCAGATGCAAGCTGGCAACATATTCATCTAGGAAGGTCAAAAACAGATAGCTATTAGTTTAAGCTTTTTTTAAAAAAAATTGTTTATACTGCCTCAAAGCTTTTAAGAAGCTGATCTGATCTGGAAAATAGTCCTCTCCATCATTAGTCTCTAGATGAGGCCATCTGCAAGGTCTAGCAGAGCCATTATTACAGATTGCATAAACACTGAGGCAGAAGGATAATACACTGAGTATTTTCTTGACTTTTGTTCCCTCATCATTCTAATATGGATCTTTTTATTTTTTTTACATTTTGATTTTGAAATGGAAATGATTTAAGAGGTAAAAAGATCGTGATACTTCCCAGTCTAAACTCAATATTGAATTTTTAAAAAATTCTAATTCTTATCTAAAGCATAGTAATTGCTTCTACTCTGTATTTTTCAAACTGAAGATGTTTCATTAATGTACTAATTAGCAATTTATTAGTGCCCCAAGAAAAAACAATTATTTATGCAATTTCCTTTTTTCAAAATTCTTATTTTGGTGCTGGCAGCTCTTTTAAATACATATCCTATTATCTGACAGTTTTAATTGCATGCCAAGTTTATATTAAGTTCAGAATCTGGATAATAAAGTACAAATGCACTAAATAAAAAGTAATTAAATGCTTTTGATTAAAATAACTATTTATAAAAACACTAGAATTAAAATGGCTTAAAGCTCAATGGTCTAATATGAAATGGGTAGGTAATACAAATCACAAGTATACCAAACAGATATGGCTTACATTTCAAGGTCTCTTTCAATAGAGAAGCTATTGTTCAATAATCAATGGATTATACTTAAGAAGTCACAGATTATTTGCTTACCCATCTTCTTAGGCAACAGATATACATCTTGTTTGTATCTTCCCTCAGGAGCATTGTAAAGCTCAATCAAAGCCAAAGCCTATTAAGATCAGAGAGATGCTGAAATTAACAATAACTGCAGAGTTTATATTGAGGCTCTGATATGGCTAGTGATAAAGACATTTATTTAGAAGTATTAAATATACTTTAAATGCTGGATTGTGAGACTCCTAGCATTTATGGATAACTGAAGAAAGTGCTAAAGTACTATTATATACGTAGATCATCAGACAGATGGAATTTTTTTTTTATTTTGGACACAATACATTCTAAATGAAAGGGAAGTGATTAATATCTATATTTTGCCCAAAATGCACAAGCAGTGATTTGGGAAAAATGTTATTAACTTAACTGTAATATTTGAATTGAGATATGTAACTTAAGCCATTTAACACAAAAAAGCTCTCCCCCTTAATATACAAATCAAGTATGTTTTCAAAGGCATAAGTACCAAAACAATGCACAATTAACTGCCTTCAAAGAAGACAATTCGGGCAATGGAATGAGGTAGTAGCTTTAATATATTGTCTAAGGATTCATTATGCAAGAATGAGGTTTCACATCTCAAGGAACTTAAACTTTTCTTATAATAAAACTCCTGATACACATGGGCAGGAACAGGGGGAATTCAGAAATAAATAAATGACATTTAATAAAAAATAAAAAGAAAGCTAGACACTCTTTAAGTAAGTAACAGGTGGGGTTTTCTACAACCAGCAAATTCTGCTTCCTGCAATTACTCACTTATTTTTCAGATGCAAGTCATCTTATTTTCCATGCTTTTATTTTAGCTAAACATATGTACCCTAAGCCTGAATTGTAGGAAATGTATTCTTTGGTGACTGCTGCAGAATGTATATGCTTCATATGTAGGCTAATACTACAGATAATCTATATTATGTATAGATTTCTTCTATTTTCTTTTCTCACAATCAATACATTGCAAATGCAGACTAAGGCAAAGTGTCTAAGTTAAGTATTGGCAACTGAATACCTGAGTGGTAGCCGTAATGGACAGGACAAAAGTAGGAACAGTTGAACAGCTTAGATTGAGAAGTCGCCCCTATGTTAAAAACAAAACAAAACCTCTGAGATAACTGCAAGTGGTAAACATGGATTAGAGCCATTAAAACTGAAGACAATACTTTAGTTTCAATTTACTTTACCAAATACCTTGTTTCCCCAAAAATAAGACCCTGTCTTATATTTTTTTGAATCCTGAAATAAGCGCTTGGCCTTATTGCCATGCGCTCAAAAGCTCCATTGGGCTTATCGGGGATGCCTTATTTTGGGGGAAACAAGGTACCTACTGACAAGAAATGTGGAGTTAATCTGAAATTATTAAATAATACCTTAAATCTTTTAAATCCTGAAAAACTGAGATAGTCTATATAGTTTAGATGTGAGGAAATTAACTCATAATTGAGGAAATTAACTCATCATTTGGAAAATAATCAATTTCAGATGTGAAGATTAACTGAACCCAAGAGACCACACAATCTAGAAATAACGCTCACATCCACATCGATCTTGTTGGCTTTGCATTTCTGCATAATTGAAATACCCTGAATTGTACAGAAAAAACTTTCTGTACATGCTTTTTGTTTCAGTTACATAATTGTTTGCCAGAACAATTTATTCTTATTTGTAATTATTTATAGCTAGATACACCACCATGCTATTTTTCACTAACTTGGATCATGAGAAACAGTTTAAGACATACCTGAATCTTTCTACACATACCTCAGCTAGTAGAACAACTCTTTTGCCATCAGGCCAGATTACATGATCCACCTGAGAACGTACCCGTTCCCATGTAAGTTCTGGGGTACGAAGACTAGCCTAAGAAAGGAAACATTCAGAGAGGTTAAACTACAAGGTTTCATTGGGAGAAGAGAAAAGAGAAACCAAGGATAATAAATACTTACCACATCAATTTCAGTGTTGGAATGTCCCATGTTACATACAATGCAACTATTCTTCATTCGATCCAAATGTTCTCTAGTCACCACATTCTTATTCCCTACATTGAAGAAAGGCATCTATAGCAAGCTGATGATTTACTTTAGCTATCCTATTTTTCCTTGCCTGTCCCTACATTTTTAATTCCAAATTTTACATATGGAACAAAACAGCAAGTTACATAACTAATATTTCCCAACATTTTGAAGATTCATACATTATTTTAACGTTGAACTTTGAGTAGGGGAATCTAATCTTTAACCACCCAATAATAGAAAAACAGAATTTTAAAATTTCACTGCTGGGAAATAACATGAATTTAAAATAGGCACATTACTTGTCTTTCTCAGAATGCTTTACCTGTGCAGGTTATGACTACATCCATCTGACGAATTACTTCATTGAGTTTCACTACCCGAAATCCATCCATGCTACCACACAGAAATGAAAGAATAAAGGAACACTGATCACAACACTAAAAAAATAGGATGAACAATTTGTCCATCTAATCAACTTCTCAAAATGGAATAAGTTAAAAAACTCATTGTCAATATTGCACCATAACTGAATATATCTATTCTTAAATTGTTATTTAGATGAATAAGTTAAATAAGTTAACTTATTTCATAAATAAGTTGATACAAAGGTATTTTTAGAGAGAGCAATAAAAATAATTTTACTTTTACCAAAATGTAAAGGAATTTTAATATACATTTGTAAGTTAGATACAGTACCTGAATTAATAAAACTAGGTCTGTTCTTACTAATACTGTCAAAGAATCCAAACCAATTTGTTTTGCTATGTTTTAAAGAGCGAAAGATGAGAAATATTCTATGAAGTACACAGATTCCCACATGCCCAGTGGTGAATTACTACACTTCCAATTCTCAACAATCAAGTACCATTTTCACAATTTGGTTATTCATTTCATAGATTTTATTGACTGATATTGTCTGAAACAGCAGCAATAGAATAAATAAACCAAAGTAGCCCACAACAGCTAGTATTAGGTTAAGACTGATATTACTTGATTGCTTTTGTGTACACTAGATATACAATACTGAAACTTTGTTCACATAAAACAGTATTTTGCCAGCTATGAAAAAGCAAACAAGATGCATGACACTCTTAAAAGAGTAATATGTAAGTCAGAGATTCAATACTCAGCATGATCTGAGTCTTTCTAGAATTCAAGTTACATTCCATTCTATTAAAAAATAACTGCAGAAAAGTTAAATAGCCACACCTGTTAAATAGTTATTGTAGCATGAAGTACCTTTCTGGTAACGAAGATGGATCCAACAGAAAGGATCCCCACTTCCAATAGCTAGAAAGTAGGGCCTAAGACTTTTTCCTATCCTATGGATGAAACCCCTTCCCTTCAGTTATATGCATTGACTTCAAATGAGTACTTTCCCCTTTCTATTTCATCAACTATTTCATAGTAACGACGTGTCACTGGCAGAGATACATGGGAAATGAGAACAATGTAAAACTATTAACAAAAGCACAGGAGTAAAATGTGTATTTTGAACCTGGATGTTTGGATTTTCTCTAACTTTATTCACCTCCAGTACAGTGGGACTGTTGAGTCCATCTTTTTTTGATAGCTAGAAAAGTATTTCATGATAAAGCCTAACTAGTTTTCTTAGTTACCAAAGATGAAGCTGACAGGAAAGAACAAGTTACCATGTAGTACCTCCAGCATAAGTCGTCATAATTGTTATAACCTTTTTTATAACACTGGGTACCCCAAAGCTGCATCTGTTCAGATGGACTTACTTATTTTATAATGTATAAGAAAGGTGGTTAATTGATCATAGACTGCCTCCCTACAAAATGTCTACTACTATTGCTAAAACTGTTGATGTAACTGCCTCCTTATTAAGTCAACTGTGATGCTGGAAGGGGGCTTCTACTTCTGGCTGGCTGGTTATGGTAAAACAGTACACCTTCTAACTGATATGCAAATAGTGGATCATGTACTGTGGATCATGTTCCTCTTCTTTGATCTCTTTTGAAGGAGACAAATTACCAGCCCTTCACACATTTGAGTTATTTATAAAAAATAATAAAAGCAAGATAAAAAAATCTTAACATAATTTTTTTTAAAAAAACCTCTAAAGTATACCTAATATGGATTCTTAAAAGTCTTGCATATGCCATATCCATTATTGGGGTGGGGGAATGGGGAAGAAAAAATGTAGGTAAAAATAGAGTTGACCTTGGTTATAAAGCAGGAATCTGGTTGTACCACCAATTTCTTGCTGGTAGATTGGTTGCTGGTGCTATCATTTGCTTTGTTTTGCAACAGGAAGCTCTCACTTTTTAGCTTGGCCCAGCTTTTCTGGGCTAGCTTTGAAGCACTAGTTTTTCTATATGTTTTAAACTTCGGCTGCCAAATAGCATCTTATCTGTTGCCTATTATTGCCCCACTCATCAGCTTGAAGATGGCTGGTCAGAATTGCTTTGTTATCCTGTGGGGCAGGAAGAACTTTTATGAGCTCCCTTCTATTTAGAAGAGATAGATTTAATCCTTTCCTTAGGATCTATCTTCAGTGATGAAGAATTTTATTACATTTATAAAAGTTAATGGGCTGCATGTAATTTTACTCCTTTGTTTACAGGACGGAAAAGCCACAGTTCAGTCCTAAGTTGTAGCCGTGCTCTTGTTCCGAATGGTGGCCAAGGCCTCCATCAAACTGTGCACCAGATCTTCAGGAACAATCTTAATCATGAAGCCCTTAAAAAATTAATACGGGAGTGCATATCTACTGAAGATTGTACTTCCTTACAAAGATAGCTTTGATTTTAAGTTCTAGATAGAAGAACTTTTAATAATCGGCTTCATTTCAACCTTCCAAAGTAGTCACCAGAAGACCAACCAAAAATAATAAAGACAGCTGAATGCTGTCAGGGAATAATGCTTGTAACAGTTCATCTCTTACCAGGCTTGAAGTGCACAGATGGGATCAATCTCTGTGATATAAACAATTGCTCCCAGAGCCTTCAGAGCTGCACAGCATCCCTTTCCAACCTGCGGTACCCAAAAAGAAACACAAAATCAGAAGCTGGAAAACAATGTCTTGTCTACCTCAAAAGCAACAGTAGGTAACTATGAAACTGGTTTGAAATTTCTACACTAAAATTCAAATGTATATAATTGGTGTATTGATTAATGAACATTGATGGACTGGCAGCAAAAATACTCAGGGGTAACTTGTAGCCTCCCCCTTAATAGTCTTCTTCCTGTTGATATAGCATGAAGATGTTACTTCTATTCATTCCTTTACTCATAGCTGCAGTACTACTACAGTATTTACAGTACTGGCTCATTGCATAAAATTATATGATTGATACAATTAAAAATGGAATTGATAATGTTTGCACTTGATTCCAAATATATGACATTTTTTTAGAAAAAGTATTGTTTATTTTAATTGGATTAGGCACTATGTGAATACCTGGGAAAGAGAAACAAAATGAAGAACCTGGAAGCTCAGCCCTTCACATTCTTGTCTTGCAAACCATAAATATCTTGGATATCATCATACTTATCAGTAAAAAAAAGTTTCCCCACCAACTACTTTGAAAAAAAATTAAAATATTTAAGTTAGATTTATTTTCTGAGTTGGGAAATATAATACTACAATAGAGAGAGGAAATAGGAGAGAAAATGAGTATTTAAAATAAAATGTGGCCAAGAAATTATCACTTCCTCTGCTCAGTTTATTACTAAGGCAATTATCAGTTTAATCACATAATGAAGACTCACAACTTTGAGGAAAAGTACATGCCAATTTTTGCTGTATAAGAAAAAATAAGGGAAGGAAGGGAAGGGACGGGAAAGGAACTGAACCATTTTAATACTGATTTTGAACAGCTGGAAAGTATTCCAGATTCTTCTTGTTAAGTCTTTTGCATAAGCAATCACTTGCACTATTGCCACGAATTATTATATAGGCTGCTGTTGTAAAATTTTAAAGATGTTCAGAATTCCACATTGCCATTTATATAGTACCATGCTGAAATAGTACATTCCATTCACATGTTAACATTATCCTAAATATAATTGATGTATTTTACATACATTATTAATAGTAGTGATGTAAAAATAGTCACTAATAGCAGCTTGCAATTACTCTGAGTAGCTTACAATTAGACACACCATTTTCTGTTACAACACAATTGCTTGCTAATTGTGCTTCTGTTAAGCAAGCAAGAAAGTATTACTAGTAAAAGGCAGATAATGAATACAACAAATAATGAAGGCTGTACAAAGTTAGCTATTTGCTTGCACTCATGAGAGCTCATAAAAGGACATTAGGATCGTGGACTGCTTCTAATACTTACCTCACCATAGCCACACACTACTACTTGTTTTCCTCCAAACATAACATCCGTTGTCCTCTTTAGACTACAGAAAAGAAAGCAACCCATCGTGAAAACACTAATCTCTTAGATTCTTCAATAAAGTAAAATTTGCAGTCACTGTATCACAGCAGTGTATTGATTTAAACTTCTGGCAGAAAACTGAACATAAAGTTATGACACAAAACCTGAATGTTCAATCCCCCCCTCCCCCAAACTCACCCATCCAAGATGGACTCTCTGCAACAGTACAAGTTATCAAATTTCTGTTTGGTGACAGAATCATTTACATTCATGGCAGGAACACAGAGTTTTCCAGCTTTTGATAATTGGTACAATCTGAAAAAAGAAGGGGAGGATGGAATATTTCCAAATTAAAGTAAAATGACTATATCTTGGCTGCAAATATTTGGATAACCCCTAGTCAGTAGCAAACAGTTACATTTTTCTACATTGTTCTGTTGCCATCTAGAGGTCATTTGAATTTCTGCAGCCCAGATATGGGCGCCCTAATTAAAAATCAGATGAGAAACCCAATGATCAGAAGGAGACATTGTTACAGTTTTTGGTTAGAAGCAAAGCTCAAGAATTTTAAGTAACAGCAATAGATATGGGACTCTTTAACAAATTATCTTTTGAATATGCACAGTGTTCTAATTATTAAAATATCAGAATAGGGAAGAATTATGAAATCTTCAAGATTTATTTAGTCCAATATAACTAAAGCTTTAATGAACATAGTAATATGTGTAATAGTGATAGTAATAGCAAATATCTAAGGAAAATCTTTGTTAATGCCAATTATACTGAGTTTATGAAAGAATAGCTGTATTACCTTAAGGGAAGCAAAAACAGCCATCACCCAAGGAAACATATTCTTTATCCATTAATTCAATTTTGAGTTACAGCTCAGTGATAACACAATTATTTAGTCTTTAGTATTTGTAGATACTGCTGTAGATATTCTTCCTTGGCTAAAGTCCAGTGTAGATGATACTGAACTAACTGACACTATTGTCAGATGTGGTATAAAACAATGTCTTATGCTTGTCAATTCATCCCTGAGTTACTACTGGAAACTTAGTACAGGCTGCATTTCCCACAGACATTTAAAACTAAAACTGTAAGAGAAAGAGAACAGGAGTAAAAAAGAATTAAATGTGAACATAGTAGAGTACCTCCAACCATTTCTTATGTTAAGAGAATATAAAATTGAACATGTTAATTACTTCATCATAAACTCAGAATGTGGTATAAGCAATTAAAAGGAAGAGCTGCTTCATTTTTATCTTAAAATAATATCAAGTTCCATGTACTATTAGGGAAATAAATAAGGAGCAAATGTGCATATTGACTTAACGTCATTCTACCGTTCTTCACTATAGCTTTATTTCACCTGTTTCTCACTCCTGTCATGAGCTATTATACTATAGGGTTTAGTGAATTTTGTGCTTACAAAATAAAAATAAATAGGCCCCAACACAGCTAAAACTTCATATTTAAAGAACAGAGAGGTTCTTCTTTGTTACCTGTGCACACCTGTCACACTCTCTTCCACAATGCCTCTGATCTTCTTAAATACATTGGGATATTTCTTATAAACCCAATGAGTCAGATCTCCACCATCATCCAAGATCTAGAAATATGGGAAATATAATTAATTCAGATATTCTATTATTGATTCATCTAATTGATTCATCTAATTGACATTGAACAGGTTCTCTTGAAATGATGCCTTTTATAAAATGTTCTCTAGAAATTCACCATTGTGCTGCAATAGCCTAAATCCAGAGAACCGAGGAATTAGTTTTGTACAAACAGGAATGACTAGATCTATTTTTTTAATTTTTAAAAAAATTTTCAAATTTTTACATACATAAATCATATAATATATACCAATATACATAATGACTAGATTTAAATATTCTGCATGTTAAATAATCACCATCTGAGATCACTGTATATTGTTTCCTGTGGGCTAAAGAAAGAAGGAATATTTCCACTCAGCGTGCCAAAATCTTGGGCATTCCTGAAACAGCATTTCGATCCTCTGGGAAAAGACAACAAAAATGAGAACAGTGGAATTTTAATGGAATGCTCTATTACCATATTTGGCTGCCAGGTATCCATATTTACACAGCGATCAATGCACCACCAAAAATCATCTTCAGATTCTCCTTTCCAGGCAAACACAGCAACACCTAACAAAACAACAAAAAAGGGCCAAATGAATTTTTAAAAGCAAGGTTTCTTGCATTTTGCCCTAGCTAAGCATACTACCAGCACGTAGCAAATGTAACATGCTGTTACTTCCACATACTTTAGCTATAGGAGTGTTGAAAATACTTTCCATGTTTTCCAAGAGCTACATAAGACAGTAGATTTGCCTACTTTAATTAGACTAATGATTTTCTTGTTTTGAGTAAATTTAAATAAACAGGTTATTAGAAAAGGTAGTTGTTGTTACATTTATTTATTTATTTATTTATTTATTTATTTATTTATTTATTTATTTATTTATTTATTTATTTTGATTTATTTATTTTATTTAT